>JARQOC010000003.1:286298371-286362925 GCA_033576535.1 Allobates femoralis | reverse complement strand
GAAATATTTAAGTGTGACAAACATGCAAAAGAATAAGAAATCACTTTTTCAACCACTTAATTTTAATAAGATTAGCGTTATAATCCTGTGGGAAAGCTGCACCTCGCCCTGGCTCTCACCCTTCTTTGCCAGAGGTAAACAGTTAAAGTATACAAACTAAAAATTAGTTGAATGGGTTTGTATAGTTTAACTTTTTCAACCACTGTAGATATTTTTTTATCAAAATGCATGCGTTTATTAAATAAAAGTAATTTATTATTGAGTGCATTTAAAAAAAATATACCACTCATACTCAATGGCACCAATTCATCAAGGTGTTTTCGCCAGTTTTCTCGTTACACATTTTTTGTCTTTTTCATCACACAAACGAGTGTTTATTCCATTACGTGAGCCCTCTGAGCTCAGAATTTAGACCCATAGTTGTCAACCTATCCGCTCTTGAAATGAACTGAGAACACATTTAAATGAATGTCCTACTTTCAGTGTTTTGTAGTGTGACCACACATTTTGCACACTGTCACTTGTTACTATAGACTTTAAGCAATATGTAAACCAACAAAGACCACAGAGAGCCCGCAGAAACCGCTAATTGCCCACTACTGATTTATACACATCGTAAATTTAGTGAAGTAGCAGTGATAAAACCTGAAATGTCAGCCCTTACAGCAGGCAAATATAATGTTATGATGACAAAAAATACCTTGGCTAAGTCTAATATAAGAGGAGAGAGTTTTGGATATCGCTTTTCAAGAGGTTCAACTTCCTTTATCTCTGGCAAAGTCACACCAGCAAACAGTGGATTCCTGTAGAATAGCTCCTGCAGGCGTGGAGTCAGATTTCCTAGAACACATAATTATTACTTATGAAGTCAGTACATTATACTGCGACTTGTTTTAACAACATTATTAATTAGATGGAAAATGCCAGTATCGGATACGTTAAAGGATGGCGGTTGCACACTTTATTGTACAAAAGCAAAAGACCATGAGGCTAAATGGATCTCCAGGGGGCAATACAAATATATAATGGCTCACTGACAATATTACTACAGTTTTTACAGAAATCAGTTAAAATAACTTTACCTTGGCATTTCACTATATGATACAACTGGTCGATATCAGAGTCTCCTGGAAAAAGTGGTTCTCCAGTAAGCATTTCTGTTACCAAACAGCCAATAGCCCACACATCTACAGCCCTGAAAAAAAAGATCAAAGCTTATATCAACCCTGAAAGACGAGACAAATTTATTAATGTTCAATTGTAGTTCACAGATAGACGTTCTTACTTGCCATACTTGATATCCCCAACCAAAAGCTCAGGTGCTCTGTACCATCTGGTGGCCACATAATCTGTGTATACTTCTCCTGGAGCAGCCAGGGTCCTTGCAAAGCCAAAATCACATAGTTTTACCACCCCTGAATGTGATACCAATATGTTTTCTGGCTTTATGTCTCGATGAATAATCTAAAAAAAAGCATTAAATAAAATGAAATAGTGTGAAAAAATCTAGATATTTGTGGTAAAAGGTTCACACAAAAACTAAATAAAAATAAGTATTAATTAATTAATTAACAGGAATTAACCTTATTTGTTAGTTATTAAATTCAGCTTTGAGGGTTCGAGCCTCTGCATTAGAAATGATAAAGATAGTGTCATGCCTTCGGCCACGAGTCCGGTCTCTCATGGTCAGGGAGAGCGGTGCTCATCCCACAGTAATATGCACCTCACAAACTCTGTCCCTGCTGTAGGGCAGGTCTCTGCTGTGCAGGGTAGAACGGCACTCATCATGCAGCTCTGCTAGTTCTGCTCACCCTGCCCGTGGTTCCATGCGTGCGCACACTTAAAGAAACAGTACACCTGTTCCCTATTAGTGGTCTTAGCCTAAGTGCTGAGCTGCTTTGTGCATAAAAGGCATCCTCCCCCTAAGGGAGGTGCCTGGGCAATGTGTTCATTCTCTAGGAACATTGTCTCTATCCAGGTCGCACTCCTGCAGTGATCTGCACTAGGCAGACTGTTGATTTGCTTTCAGCATTATTCTAATACAACGGCCGCAAGGGCCGTGGGTTACTCGGTAGCCAGGCCGGCTGACTTTCTGGGAGGTCACAGTGGCTGTGTCCCAGCTCCGTGGCCCTGACCATACAGTGATGGGGGTTATTTACAGGGGAGGATGAGTTTGCACGTGATGCCACCTTTGGTACCTAGTCATAGGTGACCAGCGCTGCGGTTATGGACCTCTGGGGCTTATGGTACAGCAGCTGGGATGGTATTACTCCCCACAGGTGGAACGGGGGCCCCAGGGTTGGTATAATGGTCTATGGGTATGATGGTGATTGTAGTTAGGGTGCAGGAGGTGGCAAGGAGGGTGCAGGAAATAACCAGAGGACACAAATATTGCAGTTCTTTTACCTTTACTTGGCAAAATGTGGTGCAGTCCAGGAGCACTGGTTACCAGGTCCAGGATAGGTCCGGTCAGCCTGGAAGCATTCGGAGTCTACCTCGCCAGGTGGGTTTGGAGGCTTTCCTGTTGCACTCATGATTTTGGGGTCCTGGGAGCCTATGAGCTATACTGCGACCCTCTTCCTGCTCTATTTACCTTTCACCCGTATGGCAGACAGCATGAGCCTATCATGGGTACCACCGTGCTGCTGGCAGCTCTGGGCTCTCACAATCTTGTTGTGCCACTGGGTTTTTAGTGTAGCCAGGAAACTTGCAGTCTCCTCTCCTCCAGATTTGATTAGTGGGATGTACAGTTCCCATCTGACCCAAGACTCTGGCGTCCTCTGTAGCGCCACTCTGGGGTGAGCTTTTGGCAGTTCCATTCCCCAGAGCTCTCTCCTACGTCTACTCTCCCCTCCTCAGATAAACTCACTACTGCTTCCTCCTACTTCCCCACTTTCCTACTCCTAACCCCTCCTCCTTGCCAGAAACAGGGCAGCTTCCCTGAAATCGGGTGTAGAGCTCACCCTTCTGGCCAGGAGTCAGGAATTGTGAATGCATGTATGGGGTTACCTCACGGGGAATCTCCTCCTGCTTCCAAGCATGACATCACCCCCGGTGAAGGAGGCAATGTCACTGTGGCAACCGGACCACTGGGGTGCCACATTAACACCTCTGTCTCCACAGAATCCTCTGCTGGCAGTTTGTTATCTTTTGATGCCCTGGATTCCACTCTGGATTGCCAAGCCTCTGCTGAAGTGTATGGAAGCATCCAGTTTCCTATACCGGCTGGATCAGTCTTTCCAGGATTGTACGGGTTACCTGTACAGCGGTGCTCTGCTACGAGAATATGGTGTCATGATCTAGAGGGTCCTCACCTCAGATACCTTTCCATTTGTTAACCTTCCTTTAATAAAACATCCTTGGTTTTACTAAAGTCACTCTCCGGTCTCTTGCTGTATTGAGTATTCAGTTACCACTGCTCAACCAATGGTCCTGTGAGTCCACATTACATCTCCACGCTATTCAGGCATAACAAAAGGCCTGGAAGGTCTTGAAATAACAGTGTCGGCTGACACCAAACTGTGGAGACAGTCTTATCACAGATACATTCTTCCTGAACTTGCCGTCTTAGGGTAGGTTCACATATCTTTTTTGCTGTCCGTTACAACGGAAACGTTAACGGTTTCAGTTGTAGCAGACAGCAAAAGTGAAATTTTGAGTCATTTTATAATGCGTACGTTTTTGATACTTCAAAAACGTATGCGCTACATGAGATAGCTAGATAGATGGATACATAGATAGATGAATAAGATAGAAAGAGATAGGATAGAAATATAGATGCTAGAAAAGCATTACCAGTGTCCCTGCTCTGTCTGCCCGCTCTGTGTTGCTTCCTGCTGCTCCCGGGCCGCTGGGTGAATATACATGAGCATAATGAGTGGCACCAGAAGCAGCAGACAGAGCGGGGAGACAGAGCACGGACACTTGTAATGATTTTTCAGCATCTATATATTCATCTGCGGATGTGTTAAATGGACAGATCAAACGCAATGTTAACCCACCCTTATTCCACAAAAGAAAATGATCCAACACTCTGCCTTCATATGTCTAAAAAAAAAACTAAAACTGTATTACTCTATTTTTTTAAATACTTCACTGCACTAAAATTGGCACATCCAGATAAAAAATAGGGGTCTTTGATATGTAACAATCCAGGTGAATTTCTGCAAGTATCTCATTATGTGAAACACAGCAATTTCTTGAACCTTCAGGATATTATGTAAGAGTTCACAAAGAGAAACTATAACATTTATTTCCCTTTAAACCTAGGAATCTAATGGTGGTTAACATCAAAATAACATTTTGCACTCCAGTTCAGGATGGTGATATTTAGGGTGCGTTTTGTTTGGATCATAACACTCACAAGGCACTTAAGTTTGAAGTGTTTTCAAGTTCCTTTAACATGTCGCTCTATGAGCTGTGCTGTTTATCTTCTCACACTTGGCCATAAAGCTGACACTATGGGCTAACCCCATTAATTTATGTAGTCCATCTCAAGTGTGGACTGTATGCCTTATAACATACTGTTTAAAAACAGATATTTGCAATTCTGATAAGACATGAACTGGAAGCTACCAATGACAACCAGTGCACTGAATATCCAGAATCTTGACCAAATCTTCAGAAATCACTATTAAAGGGTCCACAAGATTTTAGCTTTAAGGGACTGTCCATTACTTGAACAACTCCTTCTCAATCCATAGGTTTCCAGCTTTAAATATAACAACTCTTGTACTCACCTCCAGTGCCAGTGCCATTCCAGCAGTTTCTCCACTTGCTCTCTCGGTGATGTTGTAAAAGGCTTAAGTCCCAAAAGTCTTGCAGCCAATCAGCGGCCACTTCACCATCATAGCCTTTGGACAAATCACTTAAATTCAGAGGAACTAAGCTCTACTGCGCTCTCTCTTTCTCCAGATATACGATTAGCTGAAGGACGTTCGATATTTATTTATGCAATCGCCAGGAGAGGTTGCAGATGCTCCTTGAATGGCACCGGTATAAGTGTTGTTAACTTAAAATGGGGAAATATACGGGTAAGAATGGGTTGTCCAAGTAGTGGAAAACTCCTTCAAGAACTATTTTACTTAAAAAGTATATTACTTTATACTTATAGTATTAGTTCCATAATCATTAAAAACTGCAGCCTAACCTACACATAGATGGGGATGATCATTAGTAGTGTTGCCAGTCATTCTTAGAATATATCAGGCTACTTACATTGTGATTGTGACAGAATCCAATCCCTCTTATAATCTGAAATAAATATTTTCGAACTTTGTTGAAATCCAACCCATTTGGGAACTGTTCGAGATCATCAAGTACTGTGCGGTCAACAAATTCAAAGACTAGATACCAGCGCTTCTTTTTCTTGCAGACCTCTAATAAATTTACCAGGTTTTCATGGCGTAATTGCTGTGGTAAAAAAGAGAATAGAAATAATGAATCAAACTGTTAAATTGTTTGATGAATTTCTGGCCATTATATAACTTGACCTGCATATTCACCAGTTCTCACCCCTCTGCAGGTTCTCTTTCTTATTTTTAGTTGTCTCTGCAGCACTGATAGCTGATTTCATATTTACTTTTAACAGTTTAAAGAACAATGAGGTGAGGCATTCCTGATCTCCTGTCCAACTTGGAGAACATCATGCAGGAGTGGGCCACGTTGCTGTGAATTCAACTATGGAATGAGTTAATCCACTAGTAGCAGCACACATCTATGAGTCTTTGTGTGCTCTCTTTTTCACTCTGCGAAAAAAGAATACTCATATAGGGTCCTATCTCAATTACACACTTTCACTTAGCAATGTGGAATTGCTCACCTTTGTCAGTTGTGAAACCCACAACTGGTAGAAAAGCGTAAAGGCAGCTGCTGCAGGGACCGCACTCCCAACGGTGACCGTGGTAGTAATGCAGATTTCTCGGACGAAGTGACTCAGTGTCCGCGCTGCTGCTTCGAGACCAAAGAAACAGAGACACAGGAATGTCTGGATCAGCTACAGCCTTTATTTTCCGATGCGTTTCGGAGCCTCCTACCAAGCTCCTTCCTCAGGGAACATCCCTGAGGATGTTCCCTGAGGAAGGAGTCGGTAGGAGGCTCCGAAACGCGTCGGAAAAAAAAAGGCTGTAGCTGATCCAGACATTCCTGTGTCTGTGTTTCTTTGGTCTCGGAGCAGCAGCGCAGACACTGAGGCTCTTTTTCACTCGTATTTTCTGTATTTATTTTATTCACTTATATAGCACCATCATATTTTAAAGTGCTTTAGAAAGATACTCATCACTGTCCCCACTGGGACTCACAATCTAAACATCCTATCAGTATGTCTTTGGAGTGTGGAAGGAAACCGGAGTGCCCCACACAAACATGGGGAGAACATACAAACTTCTTGGGGATGTTGTCCTTGGTGGAATTTGAACCCAGAACAGCAATAAATAGGCTACATGTAAACAAACTCTTATCCTCTGTTGTAGTGCAACATAAAGAGGTACCTGTACCAGAAATAGCGAAAAAAAAAATAGCAACTGAATTCTTGCTAAATTCCATTTACGGTACATCTCTTCTGTTGTGCACTCAGCTGTGGTGCTAAGAAGCTGCCTGCTTTCTATACTTTACAGTATAGAGTGAGAGACACCACAAGAATGATGGAGAAGCTGCTTCAGGAAGACAACCTAAAGTGGCTTTGATGGGAAAAATTTGGCGTCCGCACCAGGGTCTAAATGGTGTCATGTGCACATACCCAGACGCTGCTTTTTGTATGATCAGTTTAAGTTAAAGATTCCTACATATAAAGAGAAGAATCTGAGAGTGATTGATACGTTTTAATGGCTAACTGAAAAGATGGTAAGCATAGCAAGCTTTCGGGACACTATGGCCCCTTCGTCAGGCTGATAATGATACAAATTCTGAAGACACACACATGTATTCATAAGCAGAGTGATATGATGCAGTAAATACGACAGGTGATGTAATCAGACACTTAATGAGGGAAAGGGAAGGGGAAGTGCTGCTCACCTCTTAAACACCCAGGACTGCCAGGCTCCCGGTCAGGTGTCTGGCTACCACCATGTAATGTCTATAGAAAAGTTGAAGACCAGGGCCACACTCTGTATTTTCTTTAGGGTTTCCTTTATTAAATTCTGCTTAAAAACATAGAATCCTGGCCGGACGCGTTTTGGAATCTAGTTCCTTACTCATCAGCTAACAAATTAAAACAAAAACATTCTATACAAAGGCATCACCTGCTATTGCAATTATTATCCTTATTATTGTCAGGTGCACATTTAACCCGTAGTAGTACAAATGATTCCAAACAGGTAACATATGTCAAATAGGTTCCTGCAAAAGACCTAGAATTTCTTTTGAAAATGTATATTTATGTCCCACAATTATATCACATCTTAAAAAACATATGCAATGTATTATATTTGGTGTGTGTATGTGTGGCGCCCCTGTGACTAGACGCCACAGGGTAGTGTTGCACTTTAATAATAATGTGATAACCCTGTAAAGTTGCCAGTTCAAGGTTCACCTTATGGAGTCTATTTTTACACCCACCTAGGACCACATCACTTAGAATAGGGGGCCGGTAATTTAGTAGGTCCCAAATAGGGGGGTGGAGCCTAGGATAGAGTAGTGGGGGGAAAGTTTCAGTTTAGACAGTTAGTGCTGGTGAGGCAGTCAGAGAGAACTAGTCTGACAGCAAATCTGCTGTGAGGACCCCAACCTTTACGGGGGGAACCAGGACAGAGGGCAACGGGCCAGGACTGGTTGGAGCCGGATGGTCACATTGGGGAAGCATCGGCAGTGCAGGTAGCCGTAGCAGTGAGACGTTCTTCTCTGGCTGCAGACCGACGAGCTGCAGGCCCATCACTAAAGGGGTAGCTGCCAGCACCACAAGGTAAATCACCCCTCAGGACCACATTAGATCCAAGATCACAGGAGTAACGGCCCGAGTACCAGTTGCGAGGTAGTAGCAACCCCGTTAGAACAGGTCAAGGACAACCGTGCCCCATCGTAGGAGATCAAGGGACTGGCAGGAGAGCTCTGCGAGGGTGGTAGAAGTGAAGAAGAAGTTTAACCCAGAAAGCCATAAAAGGAAGAACATCTAGAGACTCCATAATGGGAAACCTGGAACTGGTGACAGACCCCCGGTAAACCAGACTGTACCGTATACCATCACCATCTGCCGGTACCCATTAAAGTGGAGTAAAGTTGAATTGGACTCAGTTATCCTTATTGCGGTGCCCGGAGGGCTCAGCACCATCAGCATCTCAGCAGAGGGGTAAGAACTGCAACACCAACACCTACCACAACTCCCCTCATCCACATTTTCATCACCGTTGACCTGAGGTAATAGCTCCAACTGTAGGGAGCTGTCCCACACTCTGTTGCACACACCCATCACCTCAGCGGCCGGCTTGCAGCGCCGGTACCATTTTACCGGGAACTACAGGTGGTGTCACGATCCCCTGTAAATACTCCCTTCTCCCCCACCAACATCTACTCAAATGATCACCAGGGCGCGGAACCGGGATCTCAACCACCCATGATCTCCCCATCTAAGCTGCCATCAGTCCCGGTGTCCGAGTACCCCCTTGCCCTGGCCGCATCATATGAACATGTACTGAACAATAGGAAAACATATATATGTATATCCTATATACGAAAATATACCACACAATTCAATTTCTCGTCAATTATACCTTTTTTCCTTTCCCTGGTAAACAGAATTAGTAAATCAAATTGATACATACGGAGAACCAGAGAAAAAGGCTGGGGAAAAATGGAAAGAGCAGACGGAAAATTGGCAAGGTACGGTAACCAAAAAAACACCCATCATTCAAAACGTAGCTCACAACACTGGTAATTTCAATCCGGATATAATATGCATCTCACTGGAGCGAGAAATAACGCCCCTTTCACGGATTTCATCTAACCCTCGAACTCAAATTTACATAACGAGTTTTGAACGTCTTTTATCTTCATGGAAAAGTCCTCAATTTTAAGCAATGTTTCACTAAGGGCCCCTTTACACACGGCTACATTTGTAGCTTGTCACCAGGTAACTTACTGGTTGCAGTGAAATCATGGATACATGATTCCATTTGTACACAGCAACAAGATAGAACCATGTATCCATGATTTTCACTGCAACCAGTAAGTTACCTGGTGACAAGCTACAAATGTAGCCGTGTGTAAAGGTACCCTAAGAGATTTCCTGCACATTATGTTTAGTCAAGACATTATCATGGCACAATCCATATTAAGTACTATATTTACTAGTTACCAGTTATGAAAAAAGGGGGCATCATTTTCCCTATATACACTCATATAAAACACCCAATTTGATTTTCACATGTATAGTAGCCAAATATGGTTATTGTTCTCATCTTTTTCCCATGTGACACAAATTTGGTTATATTGTGTTTATTAGGTATTGTGTATTAAAACCCCCCAACTAATAATTTTCTATCTGGCATTCATCATTTCTATTTATTAGTTATTATATATTCTTAGTTGTCCCCCATGTACCAACGTTATTTATATTTATATGTATATTACTATTATTGCCCCCGACTTTTCAGATTTTTTGATTTTCATACATTTTTCTCTGGTTCTCCATATGTATCTATTCCATTTACTAATTCTGTTTACCTGGGAAAGTAAAAAAGGTATACTTGACGATAAATTGAATTGTGTGGTATACTTTCGTATATGGGATATACATATTTATGTTTTCCTATTGTTCGGTACATGTTCATACACACCCCAAATATAATACATTGCATATGGTTTTTAAGATGTGATATAATTGTCAGAATCTCTTTTGAAAATGTATATTTATGTCTAAAGGTACCGTCACACGGGGCGATATCGGCGGCAACTCACGGGAGTGTGCAATTTTTTGGCGCGCTGCCATGGTTGCAGTTGCAATGTCACACGCAGCGATATCGCCGGCAACTCATCTGCGATCTTGCCCGCAACTACCGCTGTCAGGGTTAAACTCTGGCAGCGATCCATAACATGGGAGCCTATGGGGAAGTTGCCGGCAACATCGCAGTTGCGGCGTCCCACAGGGTGATGCAGGGAGATCGCCTGAGCAACATCGCCAGGTTTCAGGACATTGTCCTGAAACCTGGCGATGTTGCTGAAGCAACTATCGCCGTTGATATCACCCTGTTATAGGGGGCAACTCTCCAGCGATGTCGCCGCAACTTGGCCACACCCCTCAGCTGCCGGCGATGTGGCCAGAGATGTTGCCCCGTGTGACGGTACCTTTAGTCTTTTGCAGTGAACCTATCCGACATGTGTTACCTGTTTGTAATTATTTCTACTACTACGGCTTAAATGTGCACCTGACAATAATAAGCATAATAATTGCAATAGCAGGGGATGCCTTTACTGTATATGGAATGCTTTTGCTTTAATTTGCTAGCCAATGAGTAAGGAACTAGATTCCGAAACGCGTCCGGCCAGGATGCTATGGTTTTAAGCAGAATTTAATAAAGGAAACCCTAAAGAAAATATGGAATGTGGCCCTGGTCTTCAACTTTTTTATGGATGTAAAGCAGAGTCAGTCTTGGGAGGGGGAGAGGAGCTGGGGAGGTAAAATCAAAATTATGAGATAAGAGGAACCGATTGTATTATTGTTCTATGATTAATAATAATATCGGTTCCTCTTATCTTGGAATTTTGATTTTACCTCCCCAGCTCCTCGCCCCCTCCCAAGACTGACTCTGCTTTACGTCACCTGTCGTATTTATTGCATTATCCTACCCTGCTTATGTATATACCGTGTTTCCCCGAAAATAAGTCACCCCCAATTATAAGACAGGGCAGGGCTGGGGGCAATTTTTTTAATATAAGTCATACCCCGATAATAAGACAGGGTGGATATCCACTTGAGGAAGACGCCCTGAGCGTCGAAACTTGTTGTGGGAGAGGACCTAGTGTGATTTGAACAATAAACTTACAGGTAAAATACTTGTTGAAGTGTAGCTGTCTTCATATCCCAGCGCTCACCCAAACATCGTTTTATTCCTTGGCCTGTGATTGGCCGGGACAGCGGCATGTGTGCAGGCCGGGCTGTCTGTGCGACGATGCCCAGCCTGCGTGCTGCTGTGCCCGGGCCTGTCGGAGGTGCCCGGGCCTGTCGGAGGTGCCTGGGATGTGCTGCGGTCCCCGGTGGTCGGAGGAGCCCAGGTCAGTGTGCCCCTGTCAGTGTGCCCCTGTATGTGTGAGTGTGCCCCTGTATGTGTGAGTGTGCCCCTGTATGTGTATGCCCCTGGGTTAGGCTCAGGGCTAGGGTTAGGGATAGGGCTAGGGTTAGGGTTAGGGTTAGGGAGGGAAATATAAGACATACCCCGAAAATAAGTCAGGGTGGGACTTTTGGGGGTAAAATTAATATAAGACACTGCCTTATATTCGGGGAAACACGGTATGTGTGTTTCTTCAGAATGTGTGTTATTATAAGCCTGATCAAGGAGACATAGTGTTCCGAAAGACTGCTTTGCTTACCATCTTTTCAGTTAGCCATGAAAAGGTATCAACCACTGAGGACTCTCAGATTCTAATATTTTTCTATCTACTGGCTTACACGGTGCAAACATTTTTTACCTCACATATAAAGAAGTCACTGTACTTGTAAAGGTCTCTTTGGATAATATTGACTTAATTTACAAAGTCCAAATATAAAATGGGTGAAGAAGGATTCTGGACGTCACAAGAGGAGATACCCCTCCCCTCACCTTTTTAAACCCCTGCTAACCCATCCAACTAAATCCGCAAACCAATCCTTATCCCTCCCCGCATGCTCTCCAACTATTTCAAACTTTTAACCCCTTGTACTCCCCACCCCTCCAGATTGTCATAGATTTGTTCGCCCTTTTAGGGTGCCTTCACATTTGCGTATGGGAAGGCAGTGTATTGCTGCGTTCCCATACGCAGTCAAACGCATGCGCACTGCGTTACTATGTTTAACATAGGAACGCATAGTGCCTGCGTTTGCAGCCAGTTGCATTTTTTTGTGCGCTCGGGGAGCTTGGACAATCAGTAAGCGTCCCCAAGCGCACAAAAAATGCATTGGCTTCAATGGGTCCGCAGTGTTCAGCGCTTGACAGCGCTGGAGAACGCTGCGGACCCATTGAAAAATCTCCCGGTGGCCGCCGGTGATGTCACAGGAGCTCACCGACGGCCACCGGGAGATCAGCTGGAGCCTCTGCTGTCCTCCTCCTCCCCGCCGCCTGTAATGTGCTAGCGATGTCGGCGGGGAGAACAGCTGATGTGACAGCTGTTTGAATCTTCCCGCGCCGACATCTCCTCTCAGTGTCGGCGCGGGAAGATTCAAACAGCTGTCAGATCAGCTGTTCTCCCCGCCGACACGTCCCGGTGCTTACCGGCGGCGGGGAGGAGGAGATCTCCGGCGCTGAACTCCTCCTCCGGCCCGCCCCCGGACAGCGCCGATTGGCTGCCGGGCTCCCTAGTGATGTGTCCGCAGGCGGACATTATCCGCTGCGGACACATCATTTCACCACTGCTTTTGACAGCGTTTGTGTCTGCATGCCATCAGCATGCAGACACAAACGCTAATGTGAAGCCAGCCTTAGTGCTCCTTTGCCCTCTTTTTTCAGTGCAATAAGATCTACTGAGGGGCACTGGAACTAAAAAAATTAGAAAATTCCTTTTAAAAATAAAAATTATAACATATTTCTGATACTTGTATTAAACGGATTGAAGATGGTTTTATAGGATGGTTTTCTAGTTCATTTTAACAAAAAGGTAATTTTTTTATAGTAATTTATAAAGCATAGAATAAACTTGTGCTGTAATTCAGATTTTTGGTATAATTGGTAAGAAAAAGTTTTGAAGTAATAACATTTCAGAAATGCGCTGAGTGATTGGTCCTATGAGCTAGATTTCAGGAAGCACAGATGGATATGTACTAAGATAAATGCAACAATTTTACAAAAAAAATGGTATTTATGCTTTACATTTATTTATTGTATGTGCTAGACTTTTTTGAACTTTAGTTAAGATGTGGGCATGAAAAGGATGTAAATGCTACAATACGTGCCAAAGTATTGTCGTGCATTAAGTCAATCAAAAGTTGATGGAAAGTTAGACGAAAATGCCTAAAGAGAAGCCAAATTTATCATCTTGCTTGAATCTTGGTGATACATTTTACACACTCTTAAGAGCCCGTTACACTCTTCAATGTCTCAGCGATCCGACCAACGATCCGACTTAACCTGGATCGCTTCAACGACGTTGAATGATCGCTGGTGAGGTGTCACACGTACAGATATCGTGAACGACGCAGCAACGATTCCGCAACAAGCGAATGATACTTGCGGTCGTTTGGTTGCCTACGTCCTTCAGTTCTGAATAGGCGAAGTCGTAAACGAGATTATTATCATGGTGTCACACATGACGAAGCAGCAGATCGAATGTACAATCAACGATTGATTTATGGTCCTGTTCATAAACCTGTGATCAACAATCAGCCAACTTATCGTTGGTCATATCTACGTGTCACAAGCAACAACATCGTTACAACGCCTAAAAAACCGTAACGTACCAACGATATCGTTAACGATATCGTAGCATGTAACGGGCCCTTTAGATTTCCAGTTCATCTAACTCAATGTATTTCAGATCGCAAAATTTGTCTACAAAGATTATCATAAATTTGACACATTTTGTTTGATTTGTCTGCCGCAAACTGAAACTTACATAAGCTATATGCTTGGTGTGCTCCAAAATTTTTGATTTTTTCCATATTTGTTCTCTAAATAAATTTGGAACATAACAAAGACATCTCTATATTTTGCACAGTTGGTGCAAGTTGTTTCATGGCAACAAATGTGAACAAGCGAAACATACAACTGGTTCAGGAATAGGTCACCATTTCATTAAGCAAGGTGTTGGCACATAGGTAATTTTGTCACATTACCTAGTATCAGATATCTGGCATTTCTCTTACTTCAGTCATCAAGCCCTATCTTGAAGAGTACGTGTGGCAGAACAGTAAACCGTTGGATTTTCTGTATCTCTGTGCCAACTATACAGAAATACTGCTACTATTATGCTCATGCTCAAACTTGGTGCTGGTTGACTACTGCAGATATATAAATTTTCCAGGTCTAGATTTTCAAGAGACAGTCAGTTAACATAGGCTTAGGCTGCTTTCACATCTGCGATTATTGTAATTCACAGCAAATCCGGCAGATGTTGCTTCATCTGCCGGATCTGCCATGTAACAACTGACTTGCGGCACTGCACATGGCTTGAAGTCAGGTGCGTCAAGAGCGGTATTGCCGAATCTGTCAGATACGACACTTGCCGATGCGCAAAAAAACGCTGCAACATCTGCCGACTCTGCCACGTAACAGCTGACTTGCGGCACTGCACATGGCCTGCGGTCAGGTGCGTCAAGTGCGGTATTGCCGAATCTGTCAGATACGACACTTGCCGATGAGCAAAAAAACGCTGCTAGCAGTGTTTTTTTTTGTGGTGCCGCAAGTGCCGGATTCGGCAATACCGCACTTGCCGCACCTGACTGAAAGCCCCATAGAGAAAGAATGGGGCTGCTGGATTGGTGCCTCAAGTTGGCCGTTAAGTGGCAGATCTGCCTGATGTGGCGACATCTGCCGGATCTGCCGGGAATTACAATAATCGCAGATGTGAAAGGGGCCTAATCTTCAAGGGTTTTATAAACTCCACCTTTAAATTCGATGGCCCCATCATGAATGGGAATCTAGACCCACCACATATTTTAGTCTTGACCCCCTGTTACGATTGTGTCTTATAAAACCAGGTCTGCTTGGAGTTTAGAATTTATAGGAAGTAATCTATAAGATGATACCTATACGTACACAATGCCTTCATTTAAGTATACCGTAATTTTGTGGTCTACAAATCCATGTTGTTTGGCTGGCTGTAATGAAAAAGGTTTTTTCATTTGTTTACTATCAGAGATTAAAGGAAATCTGTCAGTAGGATTAACCCTTCCTATGCCTATATGGGCATGCATAAAATTGAATAAAATATCTTGAAATCTACGATCCAATATCTTATTCCGGAGAAATCCAGATTTTTCTCACATGTGAATAAACTGTTAAGATTAAGATCCAGGAGCTGGACATATCTCTCTGAGAATCTGTCTCTAGAGCTTATATTAAATGAAAGGGGGCATTACCAGTGTGAGACATGGAGATCAGGAGAGTGAACAGTCAATAATTACATGTCTCCCATTGGTAATATCTACTTTAATTTACAATAAGCTTGAGAGTCAAAATCTCGGGGAGATTTGTATCCAGCCCATAGATATTCACAGATCATTTATTCTTTTTATTAAGAAAACCCCGGATTACTCTGTTAAAAGACATATGATTGCAAATATCAAGGTATCATTATTATTATTTATTCAACTTTCTATGACTTACATGTCCATATAGATATATAAATAAATGCGCCACTCAGAGGTGAAGTGAAGGAATTTTTTATTTATGCAGTCCAAAAGATTCAGAAGACTGAACACAATTTTTTGCATTTTAGCTATTTATCAAAACATACTGTACTGAAGGTATAAATATAAAATCAATATGGGCTTAAAATGCAGACTCTCAGCTTTAATTTGAGGGTACTTATATTCGAATTGGAATAAGTAGCTGCCTCTTTTTCGAGGGACCAAAAGTAATTGAACAAATATTTCAAAAGACCTTTAATGGGCTGCGCGGGCTATTTACTCATTAATCCATCATTAATTAAGCAGGTAAAAGGTCTAGAGCTGATTTCAGGTGTGGCATTTACATTGAAAGCTGCTGCTGTAAAATCTACAACATGCCGTCAAAGGAGCTTTCAATGAAAGAGAAACAGACCATCATTAGGCTGAAAAGAAATCCATCAGAGAGATAACAAAATGTTACTAATTGTCAATTCAACAGTTTGGTATATTCTGTAAAAGAAACAGAATGCACTGATGAGCTTGAGAATTGAAAAAGGCCCGTATTTCCACAAAAGACAACAGTGGTGGATGATTACAGAATCCTTTCTGTAGTGATGAAAAATCCCTTCACAACATCTATCTAAGTGAAGAACACTCTCCAGGAACTGGATGTTTCAGTATCTAAGTCTACCATAAAGAGAAGACTTCATGAGAGCAAATACAGAGGGTCCACCACAAGATGCAATCCATTAATCAGCCTTTAGGTACCGTTACACGCGGCAACTTCGCCTGCAACATCGTCCAAAAGTGATGTAAGCATCGCTGTTGCCGCTGAAATTGCAACGTGTGACAGAGTGATTCAACTGCAATAAGTTGCTTGAGAGGAGTTGCCAGGTTTAAGAACATGCTCTGAAACCTGGCAATGTTGCTCAGGCGATCTGCTAGTATCGCTTTGTGTGACACCGTAATAGCGATGTTGAAAGCAATTTCCCCTATTCATTACACTGATAAGGATCGCTCGCTGGGTTGCTCATACCCAGCGAACAAAAGTTGCTTTCAACATCGAAGCTGAGTTGCCTATGATATCTCTGCGTGTGACATCTACAGGGCAATCTTGGAAAATACCAAAAACGTGCGCGCTCCCGTGAAGTTGCCGGCAACATCGCAGCAACGTTGCTGTGTGTATTGGTACCTTTAAGAATGGAAAGGCAAGATTATACTTTGCCAAAAAAAATCTAAAAAATTCAGCCCAATTCTGGAAAAGCATAATTTGAACAGATGAAACTAAGATTAACCTGTACCAAAATGATGGGAAGAAGAAAGTATGGAGAAGACTTGGAATGGCTCATGATTCAAAGCACACTATATACTCTGCAAAACATGCTAATGCAATGTGATGGCCCAGCATTCATGGCTTCCAATGGCACTCACCCACTAGTGTTTGTTGCTGATTTGACTGAAAACAAGCAGCTGGATGAATTCTGAAGTGTACATGGCTTTACTTTCTGCTCAGGTTCAACCAGATACAACAAGATTGATTGGATAGTATTTCAAAGTATAGATGGGCAATGACCCAATAAAGGGCTGTGGGGGTGCGGGTTTGGGGAGGGTGTGGGGCAGGTTTGGGGGAGGGGAAATATTGGAGTGAGGGCAGGGGAGTGAGGGGTATGTTTGGGTGGAGTGGAGGTAGGTGGGGCGGGTTGGGCAGTTGGTGTGGGGGGCAGGTTTGATGCGTATAGTGGATATACATACACACAGATACACTCAGCTCATAACTAAAAACAGTTACTATGCCTGAGCAAAGACAGACTCTACAGCTAGTGTTCATATAAACACAAATAAATATCTCAGACTGCACACACTACACATATGCCTCAGATACACACATTGTATGAAGATCTTAGAGCTACATCTGCAGAGTGAACACACCTCCTCCCTAATTTGCCCTCCATATGCAATGAGTCACACAGAATACAGATCATAGAAAGACAAGGCAGTGTAGTGATGCATGAATATTCATTCCTTGGGGAGTGGGCAGCAGACAGATGTAATGAATCTTTTATTTTGACGTTTACACAGAATAGGAGGGGAGTATAAATAATAAAAATACATGAATAGAGAGAGCTTAGAGAAAGAAATAAAAAAATTATATAATTTACATATGGATTTTGACCTGACAGATTCCCTTTAAATGAGGGGGCTGTGCAGAAAAATGGTCGCAATTTCTAAACCCTTTAATTATACCTTCTTTATTTTTAACTAAAGATAATGGTATCCCTAGTCCAAATCAAGATGATTTGGTTATTGTCCAAATATTCCTGGACCTATCTGTATATACACATATAGACTTTTTATGACCAAGACCTGTAAATACATCAGGAATTAAGCCACTGTATGTATATAAGGAAGTAATATTGAATATTACAGAACCTGTCCGTAGGGAATAATTCCTGTAGGAGACTTGAAACTTAAATCTTTTGAAATTAGTCTCCAGGGTTTCTTTTGCAACAAAGAATTTAACCCTAGGTGTTAAGAGATAAGATTTTCTTCTTTGTGTTTATTAATCATACATCTTAATTTTGGCTTTAATGGCTTTGCTATAGTTAGAGAATTAGTTATGTATAGTCACTGTACCTTACATATCAATCCCTTGTTAATAACCCTAGAATGCTGTACAAATAATCAAAAAAATTAAAGAATAATAAAATAATAATACTAAAAATATAAATATACTGAATTGAGGCTGCTTGAACTGAGGCTGCTGTTATGATCTAAAATCCTCATGTCTCCAAAGGGCCTTTTGACATAAACAATATCATGTGACCGCTATAAACAATCTGATTGACTGCAGACTTCTCATTTGAGGGGAAATAAATCACTTTTCTTCTGTTCATATGCATTTGTTAAGGTTGTAATGAACCAGTGGCTGCTGATTGGCTATTGAGGTTGGATTTAGATTTTTTTTATATTCTATAGGTATACTGCATATATATTAGTTTGAATGGGTACTTTAATTTATTCTTTAATTTACTAATTTATGGAAAATTGGAAATCTATTACAACATTTGAAGATGGCTGCACACGTATTGTTGATAAAAAGGTATATATGTAAAGAGGTTGTCCCATGGGTGTGTCAAACGAAGTGTATGTGCATTATATATCTATTAAATAGTATGTCGTTTTTATATACATTACATTTTAGTCTATGGTAGTGCTCCATGCCCTCCAGGAACTATGAGGTAACAAGAATGAGAGGCGGGGAAGAAAGAGGGAGATAGATATGTCTAACCACCATAAAATGAAATGCTGATAAGAAGTGAGTAACGTGGCTGAATGTGGTGAAAGTTATATGGGAGAGTAATGTTTTTGTTCCAATATGGATAAAATATTGGTCAGCATTAAAGAGGTATTTCCCTCCACTTATGGGATAATCCCGCTTACCTATTTCCATTTTTGTTTAAATGGTCATTGTTGCTTCAACCATCTTTATGTAAATCAATAGGAAAAGCGAATATAAGAATAGTTATAACGGCTTATTAGTATCATCTATTTACTTCTCATCTAGAAGCTACTTCTTCTCTACCCTCTGCATCCTAAACTTATAAAACACAGGTGAAATCCATCTTCATGAAATCAAAATGGACTATTCTCACTTTAAGGTGTTATGTTATACCTGTTATCATATTCCATGCAGAGAAGAGGGGAAGAGGAATGAGCTAAGTCAGAGATTAGGCAGATTTATGCTGCAGTTTCAAGCAATTCTCCTTCCTTAGTACAGTGCTGGATTCACACTCACACAGCTCAGTATTGGTACATGTCTTCCTTTCAGCTGTACAGTAATTTGCCATTCACGATGATGCTTCTTCTGAACATGTGCTACACAGAGAAGGAAAAGCTGGATCCCTGTGTTTCTGTGTGCTGTGTGTAGGAGGAATTATAACAGCAAGTCTCCCTTAATTGGCCTATTGAGACGTCCAATTTTTGCATAAGAGTGCTATCCATGGTTTTCACAAACACCACTCAAATTTGTGATAGTCTATGGGGCTATTCACATTTCCCTGTGGTTCACAGAATATCGAGGAGACATACGGTATCTGATTTTGATTTGAGAGTTGGATAAAAGAAGGCAATGCAAGTCTATGGGTCTGTAAATAAATCGGACCTCAGTTGGATGACATCTGAGTATCGTCTGATTTTCTTGGACTTTCACAATGGAGAAGATGGAAAAACTTTTTTTTCCATGTACTAGAAAAACTAATGCAACAAACCAAAGTCTGATGGAACTCTGATCAAATTCTGATCCCAAAGATATGGTCCGTTTTTCTTGTACTTGGATAAAACAGACATCTGAATAAGGCCTAAGTAAGAGTGGGCTAAAAAGTAGAGATCAAGCCTGCAGAGGGGAGGATTGCTAAAAAATTCAGGATAAAAAATGAACACAAATAGTGTTATTCCTCATGTACACTCACATGACAGCTTATTCTGAAATATTTGAAATGACAAGTACGTTTTCAACAATTTTCTACTAAGTGGATTGTCTCATTAATAAGTTGTGATCATTTTAGACAATACTGACATATGTCTGTGTAGTTAACCTTTCCTTTCTCTTTGTGCATAGTTGATTTGTTGGCAAATTGGGTTTCAGGAAGGTTTGTGAACTGTACACACATAATGTGAGCAGGCATGTGTCCAATGTGATTAGGTAGCTCTCTCACCTTTGTCTCATGGTGCGCCTTTCAACAAGTTCCAATTGTCTTCAGCTTACTACATTTAATCTCAAAATCACCTTATTAAATGCTCTTTTCAGTCAAGGAAGAACACGAAGTAAACAACATATTTGAGACAGCAGTGGTGCCAAGTGCATCGAAGCACAACCACTGCTGTCACGCTTGATGTGCAGTATTTCAAGCTTGTTGCCTAGGTTTTTTTGTAGTGATGTGCAACAGAAGAAATTAATGTAGCACTAAAAGATGTGAAACACAAGACATGGGAAAGACCTGATTATAAAACAGGTTGGATTCTACTTTGGGAGATCTGTCCGAATATTTAAAATATGTAACTAAGGCGGCCGTCACACGCTTCAATCTTGTGAGCGATATTGTTAGCAATCACGTGCACGCGCGATCGCTAACAATATCGTTCACATCGCTGGTGGGCTGTCACACTGGCAGACTCACCAACGATGTGGACCAGCGAGATCGCTGGTAACTATGGTACACATCGGGTTACTAGGCGCCGCGCGGCGCTTAATAACCCGACGTTTACCATAGATACCATCTCCCAGCATAGGCTCTGCCGCTGGGAGATCGTTCATCGTGGTGTCACACACCACGATGAAGCAGATTGAACAAGCGATTATCGCTTGATCTGAGCTCCGGCTCTCATATCTGCGATGTCACGATCAAGCGATTTTACATTGTAAAATCGCTTGATTACACGCAGCGACGCACAAACGATATCGCTTAAGCGATCAAAAAGCAGATCGCTTAAGCGATATCGTTCAAGAAATTGATGCGTCTGACGGCCGCCTCAGGCTGATTTCACATCTGGGTTTTTTGAAAAATGTGGCAGTTGCGGTAGAAAAAACGCATCTGCCATATTTTCCGTATAATGGCCTCAATTGCGGCAAGCCACATGCATTGTCTATGGGGCTTATGGTAAGTGTGCAGCAGGTGCGGTTCCGGCAATTGCGGCAGTTGCGGCCACAAAAAAAAAACGCGGTCAGCGGTGGATTTTTTAGCGGACGCAACTGCCGCAACCGCACTTGTCGCACACTTACCGCAAGCCCCATAGACAATACATGGGGCTTGCCGCATTTTCAAAAACCCAGATGTGAAAGCACCCTAATAGCAGAAAAAGTTCTAAAATGAAAAATAAATACCATAATTTACTCATCTTTTACATCTTCCACTTCACAGGTACCTTCTCTGGTGTTCCCGTAGTAGTGATGCTAACGTGTAGTTAGTTTCAGAAATATTTGGACAGTGACCGAATTCTTCATGATACATGTCACTATTTTTAATTAACATGAAACAACTGAGATGCAATTGAAGTGTAGACTTTCAGGTTTAAGTAAAAAGTAGTGATGAGCGAGTGTAATCATTACTATTCGCACAAATAGCATGGTATATGCGATACTTGTTACTAGTGATAAGTCGATCATTATCAATCTGATACATATTGACAGCTCCCTTCACTACATAAAGTGAGCTTGCACCTCAGTGAGGGCAGATTGAATGATAGGGTCTCTCTGGGGGGCACTGCAAGGTGTTTTATGCAGTTCAAATGTGAAAAAGCCCAGCATAGTGCCCTGTCCTGGAAATACTCGTTTTATAGTCGGATCGGTGTGGGCGGAGTCAATCACTCATTGACTAACATTGGACTCGCTATTTGGACGAATATGCAAGTGTTAAAAAGTATAGCGAGTGCGAATATTACGCCACCACTAAAAAGGTTTAACAAACATATCTTGTGAAATACAACCATTTTTCTACAAAGTCTCCTCATTTCAGGGGCTCAGAAGTAATTGGACAAATTTAGAATCCTTTGCAGGCAATGACTGCCTGAAGTTGTCTGCAGGGTCAGCTTTAGGTGGGGGCAGACTGGGCACCAGGGCCCCCACTTTCTTAGGGGCCCCCAAAGGAAGTTAAAATAGCAATAAAACTGTGATTTTTTTTTTTTTTAAATACACATATTTGGTATCGCTGCGTTCGTAAGAATCTAAGCTATCAATATATGAAGTAAATTAATCCAATTGGTAAATGGCGTAACAGGAAAAAAATAAAAACCCCAGAATTATGTTTTTTGGGCCACCACGTTGTTACAATAAAATGCAATAAAAGGCGATCAAAATGTTGTATCTGACTCAAAATGATATCAGTAAAAATGTCAGCTCAGGGCACATAAAGTAAGCCCCTATATCTTCAAAAATTACATCATGGGTCATGGCGAATAAAGCAAATTTTTATTTTTACTATTTTTTTTTTTTTTTTACAAATTTCTGGGCTTTTTTTTATGATTGAAATAAAAAAATGTTCAGTATCTTCTTATTGTGACCCAGAAAATCAACTTATGAAGTCACTTTTACCATATAGTTAACATGATAAGTCAAAAACTAAAAACAAATTGTGGAATTTCACTTTTTTTTTTCCAATTTCAAAGCACTTGGAATTTTTTTCTCATTCTCCAATACATGATGATGTCATTCAATAGTACAACTCATCCCGCAAAAAAATAAGCCCTCGTACGGCTATGTGGAAGAAGAATAAAAAAGTTCTGGCTCTTGGAAGAGGTGAGGAAAAAACAAAAAACGAAAAATCGCTCAGTGGTAACAGTTATAAAATCCTTGTAATTGCCATGTAATAGCAGCAGGAGCGCCCCCCACAGGCTTCAATCTTCACATGTTCATGATGGGAGTAATTAAAGTTTGGGAACCTCCTTAATTCCTACATTTGTAGCCAGTTATCAAGCAGAACTTACAAGGCATTAAAGGGGATGTTCAGGATTAATAAAACTTTACTACATTCTTTGAAAAACAGCGCCACCCCTGTATACAGGTGGCATGTGGTATTACAGCATAGGCCCATTCCCTTGAATTAAGCTGAGCTGCAATATCACATACAACCTGTAGACAGGGGTGGTGCTGTTTTTGAAAGAAATCAGTCATGTTTATAGAATTCTGGACAACTCCTTTAAGATCAATATTTCCACCAGTGACCCCAGAACAACAGGATGGGGCTTAATTCAAATGTATTTGTTTATAATATGAAGAATATAGCAGAATTTTGTTAAAGATGACATTTAAGTAGATGATCCTATGGGCACGTTCCTCTACTGACTCTACAGTTTGTAAATTCTATTTCATTAAACACTTGTAGGTAATTTTTAATCAATATAAGGAGTCCTGTATTCACAATCCCCATCTCTTGGTCAGAGGAGAAGAGGTTAGAAAGAGCGACTCTTCCTGGAGGAGCCGTCCTGCGTGACACAGACAATGATGGGGATGGATGTGTATGTGTCTATATGTGTGTGCTTGGTGTATACGTGTAATATATAGTGTTTGTGTCACATACCGTGTGTGTCTATGTGTGTGTATCCATGTAATATATAGTGTTTATGTCACATACCGTGTGTGCCTATGTGTGTGTATCCATGTAATATATAGTGTTTATGTCACATACCGTGTGTGTCTATGTGTGTGCTTGGTGTATACGTGTAATATATAGTGTTTGTGTCACATACCGTGTGTGTCTATGTGTGTGCTTGGTGTATACGTGTAATATATAGTGTTTGTGTCACATACCGTGTGTGTCTATGTGTGTGCTTGGTGTATACGTGTAATATATAGTGTTTGTGTCACATACTGTGTGTGTCTATGTGTGTGTGCTCGGTGTATACGTGTAATATATAGTGTTTGTGTCACATACTGTGTGTGTCTATGTGTGTGCTTGGTGTATACGTGTAATATATAGTGTTTGTGTCACATACTGTGTGTGTCTATGCGTGTGTGCTCAGTGTATACATGTAATATATAGTGTTTGTGTCACATACTGTGTGTGTCTATGTGTGTGTGCTTGGTGTATACGTGTAATATATAGTGTTTGTGTCACATACTGTGTGTGTCTATGCGTGTGTGCTCAGTGTATACATGTAATATATAGTGTTTGTGTCACATACCGTGTGTGTCTATGTGTGTGCTTGGTGTATACGTGTAATATATAGTGTTTGTGTCACATACCGTGTGTGTCTATGTGTGTGCTTGGTGTATACGTGTAATATATAGTGTTTGTGTCACATACCGTGTGTGTCTATGTGTGTGCTTGGTGTATACGTGTAATATATAGTGTTTGTGTCACATACTGTGTGTGTCTATGTGTGTGTGCTCGGTGTATACGTGTAATATATAGTGTTTGTGTCACATACTGTGTGTGTCTATGTGTGTGCTTGGTGTATACGTGTAATATATAGTGTTTGTGTCACATACTGTGTGTGTCTATGCGTGTGTGCTCAGTGTATACATGTAATATATAGTGTTTGTGTCACATACTGTGTGTGTCTATGTGTGTGTGCTTGGTGTATACGTGTAATATATAGTGTTTGTGTCACATACTGTGTGTGTCTATGCGTGTGTGCTCAGTGTATACATGTAATATATAGTGTTTGTGTCACATACCGTGTGTGTCTATGTGTGTGTGATCGGTGTATACATGTAATATATAGTGTTTGTGTCACATACCGTGTGTGTCTATGTGTGTGTGATCGGTGTATACGTGTAATATATAGTGTTTGTGTCACATACCGTGTGTGTCTATTTTGTGTGTGCTCGGTGTATACGTGTAATAGATAGAGTTTGTGTCACATACTGTGTGTGTCTATGTGTGTGTGCTCGGTGTATACGTGTAATATATAGTGTTTGTGTCACATACTGTGTGTGTCTATGTGTGTGTGATCGGTGTATACGTGTAATATATAGTGTTTGTGTCACATACCGTGTGTGTCTATGTGTGTGTGCTCGGTGTATACATGTAATATATAGTGTTTGTGTCACATACTGTGTGTGTCTATGTGTGTGTGCTCGGTGTATACATGTAACATATAGTGTTTGTGTCACATACTGTGTGTGTCTATGTGTGTGTGCTCGGTGTATCCATGTAATATATAGTGTTTGTGTCACATACTGTGTGTTGTGTGTATGTAACATCCACATTTATAAATCACAGCAGCACAGATTAGAGTTCCTAGGAGTAAACATGTTGGCAATTGCCCAAAATGTGGCTCATCATCAGGTGATTGGATGTTTATGGAGGAACAAAAACCCTTTCTCTCGACAGCACATCCGCTGCTGCAAACTGCAGAAGTGCTGCTGATAACATGAATCTGTAGAGGACAGATTGCTCTACCGGTGATTGCTGTGCACCATCATTCTTCATCATGCTGTGTAAGGCTGGGGTCACAGTTGCATTTTTCACAAGCGTTTTTAGAGACCTGCGTTTTCAAAAACGTATGTAAAAAACGCACCCATAGGCCCCCATGTTAAAAAACGCATGCCCTAATAGCAAAAAAGCATGTGTGACAGTACCATGCATTTTTGGTGCATTTCCAAAAACGCATGCGTTTTTTAATATGGGGCCTTATGGGAAACGCATGCAAAAACGCATGTACAATTAGTGCCATTCAAAAACGCATGCGTTTTTGAATGGCACTAAATGGTACTAATTGTACATGCGTTTTTGCATGCATTTTCCATAGGGGCCCATGTTATAAAAACGCATGCGTTCTCTACAAAAACGCATGCGTTTTTCAAAACGCACCAAAAAATAGTACATGCACTATTTTTTGGTGCAGATTTAACAACGCAGCCAAAAACGCAGGGAGCCATCGCACACCTTAAAAAACTCATGCTGACATGACAAAATGCATGTTAAAACGCATGAGTTTTTAAAAGGCACTACAAAAACGCATGTCAACTGTGACCCCAGCCTTACTCGGCATTTGCAAAATAATCCACTTTTTTCCCTGAAAAACCCTCGGGTCCATTTGTACTGTGAAGTGCCGTCCAATCAACCATGCTGCATTTAGTTGAATCCTAGCAGAAAGCATAGGCCGGTATACTTTAGTATTCATCCGGCTGCTTCTGTATTCACTTACATCATCAATAAACACTAATGACCCAGTGCTATCGGAAGCCAAGTATGCCCGACCATCACACTGCCTCTGCGATGTTTTACAGAGGATGTGGGTAATTATGAGCTGTTCCAAGCCTTCTGCATTCTTTCTTTTTCACATAATTCTGATACAGGTTGTTCTTAGTTTCACCTGTCCAAAAAGCTTTTCTGTAACAGGCTAGCTTCTTTACATGTTTTTTTTTTTGCAAAGTCTAATCTGGCCTTTCTATTTTTAAGGCTGATTAATGGTGTGCACCTTTTGGTGAAAACTCTCTATTTACCCTCATGAATAGAGATGAGCGAACCTTTCAAAGTTCAGGTAGCCAAACTTCCCACTGTGGACAAAATCTATTTGGGTTTAAAGTTCGGGAGCTTTATGTTTGCAAAACACTGGTCGGGTACAGTTGGTGCTTGGCCCAGTGTGAGTCTTGTGCAGTGTTTGACTGGCTCACACTGGGCTTAAAAGCACAGTTTTTGGGTGTACAATGTGTCCAAAATTGATTTAAAAAAAAAAAAAATGAAGCACCCTCCCAGTTTTTTTCTTTAAAGTGTTATGTCCTACTTCGGTGATTTCCCTCCCACCCCTGGAATTTATTTTTATTTATGGCTGGCTGTATGTAGGTGGAGAACTGAACTGCCAATCAGTGACTTCCATTGAGGTTTGAGTCAAGTTCTGGGTCACGAACAGTGCGCCAACACGTTCGGCTGTACCATCCAAGCCTGAAATTCAAAAGGTTTGCTCATCACTACTCATGCAGTCTTCACAATGTTAAGGTACTGTTACACGCTTCAATGTCGTTAAGATATCAGCAACGATCTCACAGGAGTGCGGTTGTTAGGACATCTTTTTCACATCGTTGGTGAATGTCGTTAAGATATCACCAACGATCTCACGGGAGCACGGTCCTTAGGACATCTTTTTGACATCGTTGGTGAGATGTCACACGTCTACATATCGTGGACGACGCACCAACGATGTAGCGAGCAGGTATCGTTCGCACAACCCAGCGAATGATCCTTTTTCCCTGTTGTGAATAGGTGAAGTCGTTAACGACATTGTTATAGCGGTGTCACACAGAACGATACAGCAGGTTGGCTGAACGATGATCGTCTGATTTGAGAACATGTTCACAAATCTGTGATCAACGATCCAAAGATTTATCGTAGTCGTATCTCGGTGTTACACGCAACGACATCCTAACGATGTCATTTGAACGACTCCAAACCCATGATGTTTGAGTGATATATTTCACAATTTCGTACCGTCATAACGGGGCCTTTAGAGTTAGGTTAAGTTCTCATCTAATGCAGCGTTTTACATTTGCTAGTATGCATTTTTCATTTGCTTTTTGGCAAAAAAGCATGCGTTTTTCTTCCTATAGACTCCCATTGTAAAAACACATGCAAACACGGTAAAAATGCACCAAAGATGCTTATGCGTTATAGACGCATGTGTTTTTCCAACGCATAGGAAACGTTTCCTGTGCATTTGGAAAAAGTCATGCGTCTAAAACACACCTATGTTTTTGCTGTGTTTTTACCGCGTTTGCATGCGTTATTACAATGGGAGTCTATGGGAAGAAAAATGCATGCGTTCCAAATGCAGCACAAACGCAGATGTGAAAAGGGCCTTAGACACTAACACACCTATTTCCTGGAGAGTGTTCTTCACTTAGGTGGATATTGTGAAGGGGTTTTTCTTCACTATACAAAGCATTCTGTGGTTATCCACTACTGCTGCCTTCCATGGATATCCAGGCTTTGCGTTCCAAACTTATTTTTTGCAAAATGTACCAAACTATTGATTTGACCACTGCTAACATTTCTGCTATCTCTTTGATGGTTCACCGAAATAGGACATAAAATCAGAAAATAACTCACCAAAAAATTGCCCAGTAAATATCCATTGCACCTAGCAGCAGGCTGCTAGCTCCTCTGAGAGTCAACACAGGTGTCTGTATACCGGTGCTCAATCACCTACAACCCTCTGTTTAATTGGGTGATTGAGCACCGGTATTGACTCTCAGAAGAGCTAGCAGCCTGCTGCTAGGTGCAATGGATACTTACCAGGCAATTGTTTGGTGAGTTATCTCTTTGATGGCTTTCTTACTTTTTTTCAACCTAATGAAGGTGACTTTCTCTTCGATAGAGAGCATCACCTTCCAAATGCAAATGACACACCTGGAATCAGCTCCAGAACGTTTACCAGCTCAATTGATGATGACTTAAAGAGTGAATGGCCCATGCATCTCATTAAAGCACTTTTAAGAAAATTGTCTAATTTCAGAAACCCTTACTACAATTAGAATGTGAATACGCTCAAAATAAAGCTAAGAGTCTGCACCTTAAGGCCCAAAATGAATTATTACTGTATCTTGAACTTGTTTTGTTTGACAGCTAAAGTGGCAAAACTTCTGTCTAAATACTTCTAATTGTATGTCATGCAACCACTTGGACCAGTGACATCACGTGGATGGGCTTCATCATTGAAGGACAATTAAGCAATTCCCAGCAGGGTTAGCATCGACACTGGAACTTTTTTCTTTTTTTTCACAATTTTTTTTTTATTTTAGAACTTTTATTGTAGTTTGTTTAATTTCTAAAACAATTGGGCAACCCCTTTTCTAATAAATGTGGATATAAATCAAGCTATAGACATTCAAGCTAAAATTATTATGTACATGTTATAAAGGACTATTAAAAAGCCTATTAGGCTAAAATTACACATTTAATGCATGTTAGGGTCCTTTCACATCAGCGTTTTACGCTGATCGCGGCAGTTGAGGTGAAAAAACAGCAACTGCCGCGATTACCGCATAACGGCCGCAATCACGGCACACTTGCGGCAAGCCCCATACAATGTCTGTGGGGCTTGTGGTAAGTGTGCGGCAGGTGTGGCAAGTGAGGTTTCGGCACTTGCGGCAGGTGAGGCTGCGAAAAAACTGCGGTATGCCGCGATTTTTTCGCGGCCGCACCTGCTGCAAGTGCCGAAACCGCACTTGCTGCACCTGCCGCAAGCCCCATAGACATTGTATGGGGCTTGCCGCAAGTGCGGCCGTTATGCAGTAATCGCGGCAGTTGCGTTTTTTTCACCGCAACTGCCGCGATCAGCGTAAAATTCTGATGTGAAAGCAGCCTTATGGGAGTTTATAAAACAAAATAAAGCTGATAACATTTATCACTCAGGCCCCTTTCAAATCAGTGGTTTTCGCCGATCGAGGCAGTTGCGGTGAAAAAAAACGCAACTGCCGCGATTACCGCATAACGGCCGCACTTGCGGCAAGCCCCATACAATGTCTATGGGGCTTGCGGTAAGTGTGCGGCAGATACTGCAAGTGCGGTATCGACACTTGCGGCAGGTGCAGCCGCAAAAAAATGCGTAATGCCACGTTTTTTTCGCGGCCACACCTGCCGCAAGTGCCGAAACCGCACTTGCCACACCTGCCGCAAGCCCTATAGACGTTGTATGGGGCTTGCCGCAAGTGAACCGCAAGTGCAGCCGTTATGCGGTAATCACGGCAGTTGCGTTTTTTTTCACCGCAATTGCCTCGATCGGCGAAAACCGCTGATGTGAAAGCAGCCTAAGTAAAGTAAATGTTTCTACAGCAACAATTAAAGTCATGTTTTAATAACCGAGATGGATACTGATGCTACAATATTAAATATCTTTAGTTAGGTTTGCTAAATGGAGCAATGAAAGTAATTTAATTTTAAGGTTAAAGCAATGTGGGTTTTTTGTTTGTTTTTTTGACCATTAGGGAACTTTAACCCGAATTCCAGTGCATTGGGCTGTCAGCATTTTCTTATAAAATGGAAATTTTCAGAGGCTGGTTCTATTATTGCATGCATCTATACACTTAAATGCTAAGGCATTTCAGAGAATACAATTACAAGAGGAGTTGGGTATGGCAAGATCAGTAATCTGGGCAGCCAAGGTCAGTTTGATTGACAGGTTTCTGACTATACACAAATAGGGTGAAACTTGCTGATCGAGCAAAACTTGTCAGGGAACTATCTAAATGACTGTTCACCTAGTTCCTAGCTTCTTTTTAAACAATGTTTAAATATAGATGCCTGGAAAAAGCCTGTGCCTGATTTATCTGAGAGGTTGCCACTAACATTAGCCTGTGTGCTTCATAGGAGTACTAAACTGGTAGGCTTAAAACTACCATGACAACCCATCAACACACTGCTTGAGTTAGTTATCAGACAAGAATCATGGTTGCTGTTGAGGGGTAAAATAAAAAAAAATATGTATTTCTTCCAAATTTAAAATGTACGCCTTAACATTGACATTGCAACATCGAGAAGTAAAAACAGGAGAATCGATTTGCAGGAATCCAGTCCATAAGTCCAGTCGGTGATCTGTGACCACTGTATAAGAAACCTGCGAGTCTCCTCACCTCCTGACATTTCAAGCTCTTCTCTTGATTAGTCCAGTTGACATGATGTCATTGAGGAAAGGGGATTCACAGACCTTTCACCCAGTGGGTATACTACTGTATCTCAATTAATCAGAATATCATCAAATATGAATGTAATATTGCCATGTTTCAGGGCGTTTCTGGGAGCCCTGACATGTGTTGACTAATAAATCAATATTATATTCACTCTTTGATGTCTCGTGGAATACGGCAGTGCAGTTTTCAACCCTTCATCCTCACTACTTTCATTTTACGAGATAATCACTTTTGGGTTTTCAATGGCTGTAAGCCATAATCATCAACATTTACAAAAATAAACACTTGTTTATAATGACTCTATATAATATATGGTTTTCACTTTATGTATTGAATTACTGAAATAAATTCACTTTTTGATGATATTCTAATTCATTGAGATGCACTAGTAGATTCCTGACCTGGTCAAGAGACTGGACTCCTGTATATCAAATCTCTCACCTCTACCAATAAAGAAAAGCTGTGGAATTATGGAAATCATAGATTCCATAGACATACCGTATTAATGGTATACAAATGATGAAAACAAATATTGCTTTATTAAGTATCAAGTATGAACGCCAAATGCAGAAATGCCCAAATTTGTATGCTATTTCATGCTATTAATGAGTTTATAAATAGTAGAGGAATATTCTCGACATGCAAATTAGTAAGGTCATTATAATTGCCAATCAATGCTGAGTGGCTGACAAGTATAGAAATATCAGGCAATGTAGGCTGCCCACTGTAGAACAAAAAACATACGATGTGGCATTGCAGTGTTGAAAAATGACTCTCTGATTTGGTATGGCCATCATTGCAAAGTGTCCAATGTAGTGGAATTAAGACTAGAGAGGCCTGGCTACTGTACATTGTCTCTTCATGTCATTATGCATGTGGACCAACCTGCTATAATTGCATCCAGACAAAGTAAGACTCCTTACTGAAAGAGAAATATCCCTATTTCAGTCTCCAGTGCTGTTTTCTATATTCTGGTTTCCATATGAAGATCACGTGAGCAAAGCCATGAAGAAAGGAAGGTCAGATTGGTCCTTCTCTTGGGGTTATGGTGTGGAATGGTATCATGTACACATTATACCAGCTTTCAAACTTTAGGAACATTACTATCTCAGCATTACATTTCTATAAAATTGGAACTACTGGTACGACCATTTTTCCAATTTGTCCCAGGAGCCATTTTTCAACACGATAATGCCAGCCCAATAGTTGATCATGGTACCCTTAGTGGTCTAAACATTCAACCATAGCCTGCTGCGTCTCCAGACTTGTCTACCATCAAACACATCTGGAAAACATTGGTTGGTGATTGCAAGCCTAGCTGCCTGCAGCGACCCTTGAGGATTTGCATGTCAAAGTTCATTCAGCAAGGCAGAACAGTTGTTAAACAACCAATATTAGCCTGTTAAGGCATTTAAAGTGGTTTTCCAGGCTTTTGCTATAATTCATGTATCTAGGCTGCAAAATGTTGACAGTTTGTAATTTACACCCTGTCTCTCTGCCCGCCCCCTCCCATCTCCAGAATGCATTGCCCGCCCTCCCCAGCCTCAATATGCCTGCTCTTCCCAGTGTCCAAATGCCCATCCATTCCACACTCGATGCACTGAGAGCGGTCATCTCTGAGGCACTCTGACGAATCTGCAGCTATGAGATGACTGCTCTCAGTGCTGTGTGAGCGCTCACCATTACCACTGTGCTGGCGCTGATGCTATGATGCCATACAGCCACCCGGGCCTGCCCTCTCTGACCTCACAGCTGCCCACGCCGCCCCCTCTGCACTGAGCTGCCGCTTGGGCCTGCCCCACAGCCGCTCCGGACCACCCCCTCAGTGAAACAGAATGAACAGCTCAATGCAGAAGGGGCAAGCCAGAGCGGCTGTGAGGTTAGAGGGGCGTGCTCGAGCGGTAGCTCAGTGCAGAGGGGGTGGCACGGGCGGCTGTGAGGTCAGAGATGGTGGGACCAGTTGGCTGTATGACATAAGCGCTCATTATAATGACTCACCCCAGTGGGGGCCGTGGGGTACTCAGAGCCGGGCCTCTCTGGACGTCCTCGAACGTCATGGGGCTGTCACGGTGGCATGACCTGGTCCGTGGCCACCCGTGGTGGGCGGTCAATATAAAGGGAAAAAGAGTTTTTGGCACCTTCAGGGTGCCGCTGGACGCGTTTCGGAGGAACTAGCCTCCTTAACCATCTGGTTCTTGCCCTGCCCTCCTGCTTCACTTCAGATCCAAGCACACGGGTGGATCGCTCACTGCCCGTGCCCCTCGGGCTCCCTCTGTCTCTTCGTGGTCTCTTGTCTCGGGACCCAGAAAGAGCTTCATCTCTGCTGAAATCCTCCAGGTCTGTTATTTCTCTGTCCTCTCCTCAGCTGACCTCCTCCGCTGACCGACCTCTACTTCCTGTTGTGTTTTTTCTTTGTCCCTTTCCTTTCCCTGAAGACTTCCTGCTCACTTTCCCACCCACCACCTTTCTTCCCCCGCTGTCCCTCAGGCTGCCTGAGCTGTCCCACTACCTTGGCTCACTCGCTATCCCTGGGACCAGGTGTGTTGGGTGTGTTTGGGGGTGACTGGAATTACCAACCTTGGTTGCCGAAGATGGGACTACTACCCTCTGGTGTGGGTGCAGTACCCCACAGTTGCGACGAGACCACTGGGGCGTCACAATAACATCATCACTGACACAGGGGAAATGGTGAGTGCTCACACAGCACTGAGAGCGGTCATCTCACAACTCCGGATTCATCACAGTGCCTCAGAGATGACCGCTCTCAGTGCATCGAGTGTGGAATGCCTGGGCGTACGGACACTGGGAAGGGCAGACATATTGAGGCTGGGAAGGACGGGCAATGCATGCTGGAGATGAGAGGGGGGCGGCCACAATGAGTGTGGAGTGGCCAGGCATACATACACTGGGATGGTCTTGTTGCTGTGCGGGGAGGGCTTGCAGAACTGTGGGTGTAAACATCCAGTTGCAAAACACACACCCCCTGGATGTCTCCTGCAGACGCAATATAGGTGATATCTAGGTAACCATGCAAAATGTTGACAGGGTGTAAATTACAAATTGTCAACATTTTGCAGCCTAGCTATACACATGAATTATAGCAAAAGCCTGAACAACCTTTTTAAGTTTTTGCAGTTCTTTGTGGGTGCTCATGCTTGATTCTGAATAAACTGATATGTTTTTTATGTTTTTAAAATGTTTCCGTTTATTTACCTCACTGCGCAACTTTGTCCACAGTCTCCTGCTACGTCACAAGTCTTGTAATCTGTGAGCCTCCACTCTGCATAAGATCTCGCATGCAACCACATGACCCCTACTTATAGAAATACCTTGATGAAGGCCTAAGAGACAAAATGTCAGTATATTCTACAATATAAATGTGTATGTGCTATTCAATAAGAGACTCTATTCAGCAAATACCTCTGCACATATTTTCATTGGTGTGCTAGGGTACCTACTATACAGGACTACTTTTATTCCTGAGTACCCCCACTCACCAATAGGATGTGCCCCCACTGGCAAATAGGCAGCGTATAACTCTCGGCAGGATTCCATTCCAATGGCCGCACCGGTTGTGGCTCCCCTGACTCAGGCATGACAGCTTCATTGAAATACATAAAGCTGTCACGTTCCGGTCTTGGTAATTATTGGTACTCCAAAGGCTTGAGAACCAATAAGTACCAGGATTGCAGCCATGGGAGCCTTAAGCAGACCCTCAGCTACCATGCTAACCCATTGGAATCCCGTTTTTAGATTTGGTGATCACTCCATTTAAAAGTCACTTTCAGTGATTGATAGTAGCATCTACATGATTTAGTAGCATGATCAGAGCTAGCTCAGGTCTCTGCTGGGTAGGAAGATGTCGGCTGTATAACACCTGAGCCTACTCCACACATGTGGAACCCAGCACAGTCATACAGGTATGTCCATATGCATAAAAGGGGTTAATGTTAGTTATTTTTAATACAATTATAACAATATTTATATGATAACAGAAAGTAGCATTGAAGTGTGTACTGTATAATCACTGGCAGAGATATCATCCTTTTGTTTGTATAATGCATTCTTTACTACTATAATATAGTTACAATTGTTCAACTGTGCTGGAAAAACCTGTTTCCAGTTTGCAAAAAAGACAACACTACAAATGAAGCCCTTCAGCAACTTAGGAAATTTCATGTTCATTTCTAATTAAAGGGAACGTGTAATCAGAAAGTGACATACTTTTAAATCAGGGTTTTTCCATTTTTAAAGGGACTCTGTCATCAGGTTTTTGCCATCTCATCTGAGAGCAGCATAATGATGAGACAGAGATCCTGATTCCAATGATGTATCACTTACTGGGCTGCTCAGTTTAGTTTTGATAAAATCACTGTTAAATCATCTGGAGATTATCATTAGACGACTACTCAATTAGTCCAGTTATATGTAGGATCTGCCAAATCTGCAGCAGAGAAAACAGTAATTTTATCAAAATGACAGCAAGCAGCTCAGTAAGTGACACATCGCTGGAATCAGGGTCTCTATCTCTATATTATGATGCTGTCAGATGAGAATGCAAAAACCTGGTGACAGTGTCCCTTTAAATGTATGTTAGAAAAACGTTAGTTAACTTTTTTTAAGTATAAACTGTGTAAAAAAACACAATTAGTAATCTTGCAATTTAAAGACTAGCTATTAGGGCACTTTTAACTTTTCAGGAGGCTCCCTATTAGCAGAGACCGGATTACAATTAGACCGGGGTCATGCTAGCTTCACAGCAGGGGCCAGATCGTTGGTGCGTGTCACACATAATGACATTGTTACAGGGATTGCTGTTGCGTCACAAAATCTGTGACGTTACAGCGATCTCGTTAGTGATGTGTGACAGGGCCTTAAGTGTATCCTTTGTGATGTACATAACTATCTCAGTGTATTCTATGTGATGTGTACACAGCAGTCTCAGTATCTCCTATGTAATGTACACTGAAGTGCAAAATGTGTAATGTTTCGAACCCTCGACTTTCAGGCTCCATAACTCACCATCCACTACAGCTTTGAGTGTGAGACTACCTTGATTTTTTAGACAATCATCTTTGCTATTTCTTGCATAAATTTGATTTTAAATTATTTACTAAATGCTTAGTTATGCAGATTCTTGTCAATGCATTGTTACTGTTTTGCTCCTAAAAATTTAAATTTTTATTAATTTATTTGTATTTTGTAAACGCACCTTTGGCTTTCAACACTACCTAAACCATTTTGGGAATGCTTTTGGTCAGATTCAAGTATGGTCTCGACTAAAATCTAATAACCAGGTCTCTTCTACACGTTCCCAATGTGGGTGCGTACTGGTCAACTTGAGTATGTATACAGCTTTTTCTTCAACACCACCCTCAGGTGTTCAGTTAGTTTGAAGTCTGGGGGCTATGAAGGTCAATCGAGCACCTCTATTTCATTGTCATTAATAATTCCTTCGCCAATCTTGACATATGCTTCTGGCCATTGTCCTGCCGGATCACTATGTCATCCTTTCCATACCCATAGTATATAGATGAGTAAAATAACTCATCTTGTAGGATACTCACATATAGCTCCGCATTGGGACCACCATCAGTTACGGTCAAGTATTCAAAGCCTTTGCCTGCGAAACAACCCCATATTATCAGGTTTCCTCCATCAAACTTGACAGTTCCTTTGGTTTCCCTTTTTCCTTGTTTCTTCCACACTCATTTAGACCCATTAGAGCCCAGTCTATTAACTTTCGTCTCATCACTCCAAATATCCTGTTCCCAAAATTATACTGTCCATTTTTGATTATTCTTTGCAAACTTGAGCTGACACTTCCATGGCGGTATTAGGAAGCTGATAATGTGCTTTTAATATTGCCTAGTAACAAACACTGCAGTCAGGATTTCTTTAGTTGTCAATATACTATGTACAGATGACAGTCTGCATTTTATGCGATATTGGTGGATATTAGTTATGTAGCACGTTTGCATGGATTGCCGTGTCATGTGGATTAATAGAAATGGTCATCCTCTGGATTTAAACAGTGTTTCAGAGGGTAAGTAATTACTGAGAAAGCACAGATCATTACCAGCATAGTTTCCAAGGTGTAAAGTTAGTACTGCTGAGTGACGCCATCTACTTAATGGCCCTTATTCCACACATTACTGTATATGCCATCACAACAGCAATCTGTCCATATTCTTATAACACTAGTGGACAATGCTACACCGGGGATAAAACACCAAACACTATTATTCCTCTATACAATACTATAGTCAAGACTGGCAGCAGGTATTTTTCATTGCCCTGTTTGAAGGATGGATCCATATAGCGGAAGAAAATATACTGTCTGGTACGTTAACTCTTATGCATACAAGACTGTCTTTCTAATGTACCTGTTCGTTATTCACATCAGTTAATATATGACTGGAGGCATTGAATATATTTTAATCTGTTAGCATGTTTTATAAGCCTCAGGCTGGGTTCAGACGAGCGCATGCCAACATTATCCTATTTTCATCCAGAAAAAAAAGATGATTCTCCATCCACATAGTCAACAGTATAACATCCGTATTTACGTTTTTTATATCCGTAGGCAGTTTACATGAATATTTAATAATAAAATGTATCATTTATATAGCGCTATTAATTCCATACAGCTTTACATACATTTACAACACTGTCCTCATTGGGCTCACAATCTAAATATCCTATCAGTATATCTTTCAAGTGTGGTAAGAAACCGGAGTGCCAGGAGGAAACCTATGCAAACACGAGGAGAACATACAAACTCCTTGCACATGCTGTCCTTGGTAGGAATTGAACCCAGGACCCCAGTGCTGCAAGGATGCAGTGCTAACCACTGAGCCACTGTGAACAATTTAACCCATTCCCAACAATAACCATTTTCCAATTCATCATTTTACTTTTTTTCTCCCATTCATGAAAGAGCCATACATTTTATATTTTTCTATAGACATAGATGTATGAGGGCTTGTGTTTTTGAGGTACAGGTTGTACCTTTAAATGACACTAGTTTACCACGTAGTGTATTAGAAAATGGGAAAAAATTCCAAATGTGACGTAATTTAAAAAACGCAATTCTGTTTTTTGAGAATTGTTTTACTGCATATATTGTATGGTAAAAATGGCATGCCAATATGATTCTTCTCATCAGTACAATTATGTTGACACCAAACCTGTCGAAACCAGGTGAAAAAAATTTGGACATTTTGAAAAATTTTGACCGTGTTGCCATTGTCCAAAACCCATACCTTTTTCGTTTTTTCGGTCAATGGAGCTATGCAAGGTGTGATTTTGGCTGGAGAAGGCAATGTTTTTATTGATACTATGTATAGACATGACATTTTAATGGCTGCCTACAGATCTATGACTGTTATAGCAATCAGTCAGAGCCCCACGATCAATGAATAATATGCTCCCATACAAGTGCACTGTTAAACTACTGTCAGAGTCAGCTGCCAGCCAGTCTGAGGCTGAACTTCACAGGAGGACATGGTGGTTACGAGGACCTTCAGCATGCTTGAAGTTTCATGGAAACCCATCTATTCCCATCAAGGGAGATAAACTGCAATGATCTCAGCAGGGTCTAGTTGCTTAATATCAGGGTTACGCAGTCTCTTTGCCATGGATCTTCAAAGTAAATACATCAGTCTCGTAAGATCTAAAGGCCCCGTCACACTGAGCGACGCTCCAGCGATCCTGACAGCGATAACGACCTGGCCGGGATCACTGGAGCATTGCTACCTGGTCGCTGGGAAGCTGTCAAACAGGCAGATCTCCTCAGCGACCAGGGACAAGGGAGCCACCTCCACATCACTGGAAGCGGGAGGACACTGGTAACTATGATAAACAGCAGGTGTCTAATCAGCGGGCGCTGCCTAGATACCTGGTGTTTATCATAGTTACCAGTGTCCTCCCTGCTTACAGGCTGCGCTAAGCAGGGAGGACGCTGGTAACTATGATAAAACACCGGATATCTAGGCAGTGCGCGCTGCCCAGATACCCGATGTTTACCATGGTTACCAGCCTGTGAGGTTGCTGATCGCTGGTCTCTCACTGTCACACGCAGCGATGCGTGCTGACCAGTGGGAGACCAAGGACCAAAAAATGGTCCTGAACCATTGCAATGATCAGCAACCTCACAGCAGGTGCCTGATCGCTACTATATGTCACACACAGCGACATCCCTGGGGAAATCGCTGTTACGTCACAAAACCTGTGACGTATCAGTGATCTCACTATAGGTGACGGGGGCTTAAGAAATCTGTTTAACAATGTCTATTGATTGTATTGTGAAATCCACAAAAATCCAAACACACAAATTGTCAGGAGGCTTTGTCATCAGATGTCGCAAAAGAAACTGGATACTATAATAAATTAATCCTTTAGACCCGATAAGGCTGCTACGTTTTGAAAATCTATGTATAAATGATTTTACAAGCAATTATTAAAGATTCCCTACCTAATATTAAAAATGACCTGGACATGAGAAATAATGCTGGGCTTCTACCATGCCATTCCATTCATTCTTATTAGAGTGTCCCACATCAGCCGACCACTTCATTCCTCTACCTCATTTGTAATGAATGGAGTGGCAGTGATCGACCACAGCTCTATTCACATGGGGCTTTTCAGAACCAAGGATCTTGGGATTAGTAAGGTCACAGCAATTGGACCCCAGCAATCAGGAAGTTTTTCCCTATCCTATAACTTAAAAGCATGAGAATACCCCTTTGAAGACATGTGATACTGGTGGGCCCTGCTGGGGATCTTGCATTGAGGCCTATGAACCTCAAGGTTTGCAACTGATTCTAAATACCATCTAATGGAGAGATACAGGAATATGGAAGAGGGATCTTACCTTAAGTAATTTGATTTCTCTCATTGCTATTTTCTTAACCATTTTGTCATCTTCACTTTCCAGAAACTTTTTGATGGCCACTATTCTACCACTTTCCTTGTGTCGACACTTCATCACCATCCCATAGCTGCCTTCTCCCACAAGGCCAAGATTGTCATACTTCTCCATCGTGACAATGGGAACGTTCTAGATGAGGCTGCAAAACACCATATGACATAGTGATCGCAATGGATGTCTACAAACAAGATGTATTGTGTGAACTGCTTGTAACGCGTGAAGCCTGAAAGCGTGCCGGTAAATCTGTCACTGCTGCTTGTGGTCTCACAATTTATGTGACATGAAGTTTATTACTACACCATTGTAGCTTCTAATATGATCTGAGATCCTGGATTATCTCTGATTGCTTTCTGTTTCCTTCATTGAGCACAATCACATAAACCTATCATTATTGTTTTTACCAAATTTCTGTATAAAACCTCATATTTCACCAATGACATTGTAACATATATTGAGAATCAGCAGGACTCCAGTATTAATCTTCTTCTGAATGTCTTATCTGCAATTCATCGTATTTGTAGACAGCACAAGTAATTTTCCACTATTATGAGCAGGGTGCATGTTTAATAGAGTTACAAGAATGACATTTTGTGGGACACAAGAGAATGCCATCTACATGATACATTAAGAAATAAAAAGAAAAATCAGCAAAATTTACATTGTATATACTTTTAATATATTTTTCAGCATGTTGCATTTATTAAAGAGTATTTTCCTTTACAAGAAGATTCCAAGACGTTACCCAGAGCATCTACCACCACATTACAGTATATTGCCTATTCTTGCATTTAGGCAGAGACCTGTCAATCCAGGGCAATGGGCAGGAAGAAAGTGCTGGAGGTCAGCCTGTTTATATGTGGTTTGAAGTTGCCACCGGTCTATTAAAGTATGTTTTTATCTGAAACGCTGCAGCATTTCAGAGTAAAACATACCAAGCTGAAATAATACAGTATCTGATACATGCTGTCTGCAGATTGGACAGCATGTATAAGCTGGCAGGTTGCCTTTAATACTAGACATATACAGTAAAAAGGTTTCTTTAGTCCAGAAATTGACAGCTCTTCAATATTCTATTTTTAAACAGAATTTATGAACAGATCTGAGCCAAATAATTAATGGTCAAACATGAGGTAAGTTGGAACTTTGAAGGAATTGTTGAAGAATTGTATTTCTTTCAAACAGTAATGTGGCGCCCCTACGACCAGGGTGGCCACATGAGGGAACTGCAGCCAGGTAGAAGGTAGACAGTTTGTGCACCAAACACCCTCACAGCACACACACCCACAGGAGCACAACACCCAACCCGGAGCCCGGAGGGAGTTAGTAGGCCGGAGTAGGCTGAGCAGAAAAGACCAAGTAGGCCAGAGTGAGCCGAACAGCAAAGACAAGGAGTAGGCTGAACTGAAAATACCAGTGACAGAAAGTGACACTTTTCCCGGAGGGATAGGGCTCCCTGGAGATGCAGAATCCACAGAGACACAGATCCATGGTTAGAAAGCTCGTCCATAGCCTGCAGCCCAAGGGAGAGTAAGGACAGAGACCTCACCGAGAGTCCGGTACCAAGTACCCCGTCCCAGTGGGCTGCACAGTAATATGGGCTACCCAATGAGAGAATTAAACCATGGAACAGAAAGGCAACTTGCTGTTGGTTGTTGTCTGAGGTTTGTAAGAAAACAGTCAGCTTACATGCATGTTAGGCTGCTGCGATAAGGTAGTGGAAATCCCATGCCAGACTCTGCATAACCACTGAGCCAACCTGGTGGCTCACAAGCTTAAGTGTTTTGGACCAAAAGACAAACCAATACCCCACAATTTGCTATATGTTTAGAACTAACTAATTTTCCACAATTTCAGCACCTGTCATTGTGTTTTTTTCTTGCACTCTTTTTGTTGCTGTGTGTAGCTGGGCCATATGGGTGCATTTGTTCCAGCAGGTAGCAGTGTTGAATGCCATAACAGCCCACCTTCTGAGATAGGGGTTAATGTAAGAGGCTGGGCATACACTGTGCAAACCTATGTGAACAGAGCCCTATATGAGTCCCATTCTGTTTGCAGGACAACCAGTGGTCACTCCCTCTGTGAGAAAGGAGGTTGCTAGTGATTGGGGCTGGTGTCCTGCATTCATGATGCCTTCATTTAAAACCATGGAAAAGCTACACACAGCACTGAGTGTAATGGTCTCCTGACCTAAATCTGCTGTGGTCTAAATTAGTTACTGCAGCAGGATAAACATATGTGAGGGTTTTACAGGCTTCCCTACCGGAAAGCAGGAGATTACAGCTTAAGTGGGTAGCCATGAGGAAAGACCACAAAACCGCTAAAAGTCCTTAAAGGGAATCTGTCAGTTAAAAAATCCATATATAACTGATATCATTTTCTAATTCCTCTAGTAAAGCTCTTCCTATTCATGTATTTCTTTTATTTATAATCATCCCCTATCCTCTGTAAACTGCAAATAAATTGATTCATTCCATCTGTCAATCACAGTGAGTGATCACTTGCTTCTCTGCTGCCCATTCCCCACGGAATGAATATTCATTCATCACTGCACTGCCCTGCCCTCCTCTGGGTCTGCATCCTTTGTGTGCGGCTCTCTAGGCACAGGCACTCATTGCAGACCGAGGAGAAAGGAGGGGGAGGAGGTGTGTGCTCTTAGTAGATGCACATCTGATATCTTCATTGTGTATATCTGAGGCATGTGTGTAGTGTGTGCTCTGAGATATTTTTTTGTGTTTATATAAACATTTGATCATTTGCCCAACAAATACACACATTACATGTATTACATTCATGCAGGAAAACAAATGTTCAGATAAACAGAAATCTCTCACAGGCAGCGCAGGCTAGTGATGTTACTACAGGAGTTATAGCACAAAATACCACCCCCTCCTCAACAGCCTGCAGAAGGCTGAGATTCAGTGTAACTTCAACACAGAAGGGAGGAACAGAATAATAGCTTGGATGAGGGTGGGCATTTAAATAACATTTACATACTGTGACTATTCATTAGTCTAGTCAATTACATTTACAGCTGCCTCCTGGGTGTGCAGGTGCTTATAGCAAGACAACTACAAAGAGTACAATAATGATTTTGAAATATCCTGAAAGGGCTGCCCGAGCACTATTCAAGAGTACTATTAGTGTGGCGCCCCTGCGACTAGGAGGCCACATAGGGAACTGCAGCCAGGTAAGAAAGGAAGACAGTTTACACAACACCCTCACAGACATCCCACACACCACTAGAGGGCAGCACCCAACCCGGAGCCCGGGACTCTAGGCGGGCAGGGGGTGGTGGGTTTAGAGAATAGTGGGTGGGACAGCAAGCAGGTCAGGTGACAGAGGGTAGAAATAGAGAAGGGGAGGAGGAAGGAGTCAGTAGGCCCAGGGTGCCGAGCAGCCAAGACACAGACCAGCAGCAGGCTGAGAAGCACGGCACAGGCCGAAAGAGAGCAGTAGGCCGGTGTAGGCTGAGATGCAAAGACAAGAAGCACACATCCTGGAAGAGTGGGGTGGAAGGAGCGCAGAATCTGGAGAGCAGTGTAAGCCACAGAGAGAAAGCCCATCCGGAGCCAGCACCCCAGGAGTGTGAGGGAAGAGAGGACCAGCAGCACTGGGTCATAGAAACACGGCTGAGACGGCAGACTGCAGGCGGAGAAGCCCTCCTATTGAACAGGAAATTGTCATCAGGAAGAGGCTGGACGGGCGACCGTATGAGAAGCAGATGCCATTGCAGTACACGAGGAAGGAAGCAGAGGTCGCCGAGGAGAGCGCCACAATCGGAAGATCTACAGTGATCCCGGAGGGCCCACAGAGCGAACCGGTGGAGGAACCCGGCCAGGGAAAGAGCTCTAGTGACTGAGACGGCATGGCAGAAGGTGGCAGAGAGCGTCCAGAGATTCGAGACACCCGGATAGGTGTGCTGCAGCTGCTACCCCAGCAGATGACCCGTGTTCATGCAGAGCAACGTACCCGGATTCACGTTGATGTACGGCAGATTTTCCAGACCTCATCCACACAACCCGGCTGGGTTGGCGCTTTGAATAACCGCACGGAAAGTGAACAGATCTGCAGCACCGCGACCCTGCTAGACCTATCTGTCCCCGGGATGACACCTCGTCTTGTTGCAGAGGAGCTCGACCCACTAGGAGCCTTGCCGGAGGGATGCCTGCCATTACCGGAGCCCCTGATACCAGCACCTAAGACGACTTAGGTGAGAGGGGAGCAGCTCCGCTGCAGGTGGGAAAGAAACGAGGCCAGCGATGATATGATCGGCTTCTTAGGAGACCCCGGTGGCCCAGTAGGCCCTGCAGAAATTGTAACCCGGGAGGAATACCTTAAGCGATGTATACGTAGATGGGAGAAAGAGGAAGAAGAGCGGCAAGTTCAAAAACAGATAATGATAGCCCGCACTATAAAAGAGAAAGATGACGCCCGACATGATAAGGAGGTGCATAGATCGCCACAGCACCAAGGACAGATTATAAAGATCATTGAAGACCGAGGGTTCGCATTTGCCCGAGAACCCGGTGCGCCAAGAGACGTATTCATTAATAGGCGAGACATAGAAGAGCACCTACCCTCAGATCACCCGGATAGGATAGTAGTTATTGGCGAATGGGTGTCGTATAATGTTGTACAAGGAACTAGAGGTCCATACGGGATCAGGGTAAAGAGACTATCTTTAGTAACACCTGAAGAAGATGAAGTCCCTGCATTGGAGGATCCAGATATCCCAGTTAACCCAGATTCATCAGTACAACCGGACCCAATTGTTGACACGGGTCCCACAAATACTACTGAGACTGATACAGTAAAGTCCACGGCAGAAGCCGTTATGCAGATGCCCAGCAGCTACCTGCTAGTCCAAACTTTGCAAGAATTGGAGATGTGCCCAAGGAGGAGAGAACCCCAGATATTGCCTTGGAAGATGAAGCAAGAAAAGAAGTGAAGACCCGGATCCTACAGAAGAAACTGTAAGTGTGAATGCGATGTAACCCTTGCTGTCCCCATCCCAATCCTGAATGAATGTTAGGAATGTTAGTTTCCCTTGTCTGTCTTATGTGTCATGAACATTTGAGATCAAGGACAATGACTTGATACGAACTTTATTGTAAATAGTTGAGCACCTTGCGTGCTCCCCTTTGGTTTTAAGACCATTGTTGCACTTGAGAGACTGTGCACTGAACTTTAACTTGAACTGCAGAGTGCTTGTGTGCGGTATTTGAAGCACTTGTGCCTTGTGAACTGTTTGAACTCTTTTTGAACTGCTAGAGACCTTTTTGAACTTTTGGAACTTTACACTTTTGAAGTTTTGCACTGAGAGGAAAAGAACTTTTATACTTTTGCTACAAAGTAATGTTATTTATGTGTGAATAGTTAAATTATGAAACGTTACAAAGACTCGTGCCTCCCGGACTGGAAGAACCAAGAATACTTACTGTTTAATGTTTACAAAATAAAAATGTTTTCAGGGGGATCCATGCCGGGCAGCGTGAGGACACGCTGGTTTTATTCTGGGGGAATGCGGCGCCCCTGCGACCAGGAAGCCACATAGGGAACTGCAGCCAGGTAGGAGGAAAGACAGTTGCACCACAACACCCTCACAGATAGCCCACACAACCACTAGAGAGCAGCACCCAACCTGGAGCCCGGGAACTCTAGATGGGAAAGGGGTGGTGGGTTTAGAGACAGTGGGTGGGCCAACAAGCAGGTCAGGTGACAGAGGGTAGAAATAGTACAAAAAGATGGAAGCGTGATGTATGTTTGGGCGCTGAGGTAAGGAAGATCTCTGATGCTGGCTTCTTTTCCGGACTTTATTAAAATAATTGCAGTTATAATTATTCAAGCTTAAGGCTCTCAAAACCCACAGGTGGGTTTTGAGAGCCTCAAGCTTGAATAATTATAACTGCAATTATTTTAATAAAGTCCGGAAAAGAAGCCAGCATCAGAGATCTTCCTTACCTCAGCGCCCAAACATACATCACGCTTCCATCTTTTTGTATCATTCTGACTCCCTATGGGGAGAGAGGTGGAGTGAGCTGCAGAGGAGGGAGAGGACCTGAAAAGACGCCAGCTGGATCGGCCCCTTTACTAGACACGTGACGCCGCCCGGCACTAATGTTTCCCCGGAGAAGACCTCGTAGGAAGCACGAGGACGGAACCGGAGGATTCTGCTGCTTCAAATTAATAAGCTTATCTACGGGCTGTGGTTTATAACCAGACCAGGTGAGTTTAAATGCAAAAGAACCGCCCGCTAACAGCCCCATGTGTATAGGCGCACTACAAGCTGTTGTTGTTTTTTCTTTTACAGAGGGTAGAAATAGAGAAGGGGAGGAGGGAGTCAGTAGGCCCAGGGTGCCGAGCGGCCAAGACACAGACCAGCAGCAGGCTGAGAAGCACGGCACAGGCCGAAAGACAGCAGTAGGCCGGTGTAGGCTGAGATGCAAAGACAAGAAGCACACGTCCTGGAAGAGTGGGGTGGAAGGAGCGCAGAGTCTGGAGAGCCAGTGTAAGCCACAGAGAGAAAGCCTATCCGGAGCCAGCACCCCAGGAGTGTGAGGGAAGAGAGGACCAGCAGCACTGGGTCCTAGAAACATGGCTGAGATGGCAGACTGCAGGTGGAGTAGCCCTCCTATTGAACCGAAGTACACGGTTAGAAAGAGCCTGATAGAGCCTCACCCAGCAGGACTGTTAGAGGCTAGGCTGATAGCAGAGTGTCGGCTCTGAAGGGGACCGATGATCCACCCGGTATCCCCAGATTAACTGACGGGTAACTCCAGCTTCAAGTTAGGGTTCCTACCCCAAAAGACAGGCAGCCCAGTGGCAACCAGGAGGGCCCACAGGGGTCCGAGCCACCGCCAAACTGTCTGGAGACACACACACCAAGTAGGAGAGAGAGTAAAAGCCTGGAAAGGACAGAGAAGGAGTGAGGGGTCATACAGAGAGAACAACCTGGCTAGAGGGAGTAAAGGAACCCTGGAGGGGAGAGTTGTGCCCGTGTAAAGACTTGTAACTGGAACTGTGACTGAATTGTAACTGAGAAAGCTGAGAAGTAAACATGGTGAACCCTGCCTCTGACTCCCTTGCATGATTCTGCCTGCACATGATTCCCTCCAACAGGTCTGCAGAGGATTACAACCTGGAGAGCCACAGCCTGTCACAAGCCTGCAGCATACACTACACCATAGACTTTATCATCACTGCCCCGGGGAACCCAGTTCTACCCGCGGAGAATTATTCCATCATTAGCTGCTATAACATCATCCCCGGAGGTTCTGCAGCAGCGGTGGTCCCATTATTGACCACAAGCCGTGGATGGTGTCACGACAAACTATTATTCCCTGTAAATATTCCCCTATTATTTGCCAGGGCCCGGGACACGGTCCGGACCAGGACCTCCGTGACATCCCCAGCAGCAAACCCGGTCCGGTACCGAGTACCCCATCCAGTGGGCTCGAAAATTACATGATAAAAGGGAGGAAATTCTTGGAGAATGTAAAAAATAGAGTGTTTATATTGGGATCTATCTATCTATCTATCCTTTTATATTCTTATCTCATACCTATTACATGGTCTTATGTATGTTTTCTTTAACACTAAAACAGATGGTTAGTGCTGCCTTAGACTAGACAGTCTTAAAATGCCCAAATGTATGTTGATTGCTCAAGCTTGATGATAAACTTGGTGCATCTGTAGACAGTATGGTCTAACTTTGCGCCATTTATTATTTTACCTTAAAGGGGTTGTTCGGTCTAAAATGATAATTCTGGATCACTCAGTGTGACTGTACACTTCTAAATCCTTCCACTGCCCGAATTGGGCGCTGAAAAGGATTAGCTGTTTCTTAACCGGGAACGGACCACAATTATGCGGTATGCATGGCCCCTGTGGGTGCTGCCTCACTCAATACAATTGTATGGAGAAAGGCCACACCCACTAGATGGCCACACCCACTAGTCAGACGCGCCTGCTCCATATACTTGTATTGAGCGAGGCTGCACCCACTAGTCAGGGGATCTTGCTGGGAACATTCATACCACATAATTGAGGCCCATTCTCAGCTTAAAAATGGCAAATCCCAGCGTGTGCTGGGAGGATTGATGATTCTACAGTTACACAGAGTGACTGCAGAATTATTATTTCAGACTGGACAACCCCTTTAAAGGGAACCTGTCAGATACTTTATGAACCCCAAGCTATCACTATCTGTCCCTGCAGCTTGCTAGTAAATTCCTAAACATCCCGGTCTGATCTAAAAGTGTAGTTTAATAATTGAAAAAAAGCATTTTTTTAACTTACATTTCCCCAAGTTAATGAGGTATGGTCTAGTCCAGTGATGGCGAACCTATGGCACGCGTGCCAGGGGTGGCACGCAGAGCCGCCTCCGCTGGCACGCAGCCTCGCCACCACACTGCCGCTTTGATCTGCCAACGTGCACCGCGCCGCCGGCAGATCAAAGCTGTATCTGAGCAGAGGAGACATTTCTCCTCTCTCAGACACTTCTAAGCCCGCCCTCCCAGCTAGCGTCATGTGACAGCGGTCACGTGACGCGCCCGGCATCACGTGACCTCCCTCAGTGCTGGAGATAGGATGCAAGCTGCAGCAGCGGTGAAGGAAGAAAGGGGAGTATGAAAGTTTTTTTTTTTTCACCAGCAGCCAGGATGGGGCCATACAAGGAGGAGGATGATGGGGCCATACAAGGAGGAGAGATGATGGGGCAATACTATGAGGAGGAGGATGATGGGGCAATACTATGAGGAGGAGGATGATGGGACAATACTAGGAGGAGGAGGATGATGGGGCAATACTATGAGGAGGAGGATGATGGGGCAATACTAGGAGGAGGAGTAGGATGGGGCCATACAAGGAGGAGGATGATGGGGCAATACTATGAGGAGGAGGAGGATGGGGCAATACTAGGAGGAGGAGGATGATGGGGCAATACTATGAGGAGGAGGATGATGGGGCAATACTACCGTGTTTCCCCGAAAGTAAGGCCCCCTCGATTGTAAGGCCGCCTAGGGGTAAAGGGGGGGCCTGCTAATGTAAGGCCTCCCCCGATTATAAGGCCTTACTACCGGGGGGGCCAATGTAAGGCCCCTAGCGGAGGGGGGGGGAGCGGGAGCGGGTCGCACGTCACGTGCGCCCGCTCATTACATATGCACTGCATCCCCCTGTCAATCAGCGACAGGGGGAGCAGTGCATTATACTGTATATATGGGCCCCCTCCTGCTGGCACACTACCCCCCTGTTCTGAGGCCCCCACCGCTGCTGCTGCTGCTGCAGACATCTTACCCTCCAGGGTCTTCTTGCAGCAGCCAGCGCGTCCGTCCTCTGTCCTCGGCTGTCTCCCGGATCATGTGACCGGCCGGTCGCAGTCGCGATGACGTCATGCGCTGCGACGGGTCACATGATCCGGGAGACAGCCGAGGACAGAGGACGGACGCGCTGGCTGCTGCAAGAAGACCCTGGAGGGTAAGATGTCTGCAGCAGCAGCAGCGGTGGGGGCCTCAGAACAGGGGGGTAGTGTGCCAGCAGGAGGGGGCCCATATATACAGTATAATGCACTGCTCCCCCTGTCGCTGATTGACAGGGGGATGCAGTGCATATGTAATGAGCGGGCGCACGTGACGTGCGACCCGCTCCCGCAGTGTCCCAGCAGGAGGGGGCCTGTAGGCCACACTGCTGGGGCACCCAATGTAAGACCCCCCCGAAAGTAAGACCGGGGGCCACTTTTGGCCCCCAAAAAAATGTAAGACAGGGTCTTACTTTCGGGGAAACACGGTAGGAGGAGGAGGATGGGGCCATACAAGGAGGAGGATGATGGGGCAATACTATGAGGAGGAGGATGATGGGGCAATACTATCAGGAGGAGGATGATGGGGCAATACTATGAGGAGGAGGAGGATGGGGCAATACTAGGAGGAGAATGATGGGGTAATACCTGGAGGAGGATGATGGGGCAATACCTGGAGGAGGAGGATGATGGGGCAATACCTGGAGGAGGAGGATGATGGGGCAATACCTGGAGGAGGAGGATGATGGGGCAATACTAGGAGTAGGAGGATGGGGCAATACCTGGAGGAGGAGGATGGATGATGGGGCAATACTAAGAGGAGGATGGATGGATGGGGCAATACTAAGAGGAGGATGGATGGATGGGGCAATAGTAAGAGGAGGATAGATGGATGGATGGATGGGGCAATACGAAGAGGAGGATGGATGGGGCAATACTAAGAGGATGATGGATGGATGGATGGGGCAATACTAATAGGGGGCAGGATGGGGCATATTATTATGTCATGGGGCAGGATGGGGCATATTGTTATGTGATGGGGCAGGATGGGGCAATACTAACAGGGGGCAGGATGGGGCATATTGTTATGTGATGGCAGGATGGGGCATATTATTGTGTGATGGGGACAAGGATGGGGCAGATTACTATGTAATGGAGGCAAGAATAGGGCAATGCTACCAGGGGGCAAGTTGGGGCATATTACTATGTGATGGGGACAATGGTGGTGCAATAATACCAAGGGACAAGGATGGGGCACATTACTGCTGGATGGGGCATATTACTTCAAGGGGACACGGATGGGGCATATTACTACAAGGGGAGAAGGATAGGGCATTACTGCAGGATGGGGAATATTGCTGCAAGAGGACAAGGATAGGGCATTACAACAGGATGGGCATTACTACATGATGGGGCAGGATAGGGACATTATCACAAGGGAACAAGGATGGGACATTCCCGAAGGGGACAAGGATGGGGCATTCTACAAGGGGATAAGGATGAAGACATTACTACAAGAAGGGGGTCAGGATGGAGCACAACTGCAAGGAGAGGGTCAGGATGGAACATATAGCTAGGAGAGGATCAGAATGGAGCAAAACGCTAGAAGGAGAGGATCAGGATGGAGAACATAGCTAGAAGGAGGTGGTCAGGATGGAGCACATAACTACAAGGAGAGGGTCAGGATGGGACACATTACTAGAATGAGAGGGTCAGGATAGGACACATTACTAGAAGGAGACGATCAGAATGGAGCACATTACTACAAGGAGAGGGTCGGGATGGAGCACATTACTACAAGGAGAGGGTCAGGATGGAGCACATTACTACAAGGAGAGGGTCAGGATGGAGCACATTACTACAAGGAGAGGATCTGGATGGAGCCCGTAACTAGAAGGAGAGGGTCAGGATGGAGCACATAGCTAGAAGGGGAAGGACAAGATGGAGCACATAACTACAATGGGAAGGTCAGGATGGGAAACATTACTACACGGAGAGAGTCAGGATGGAGCACATAGCTACAAGGAGAGGGTCAGGATGGGACACATTACTGCAAGGAGAGGGTCATGATGGAGATATTACTACAAGATGAGGACCATGATTTCAGTATGAAATCGGCTTGTATTCCATGATAAAATCTATCTCCTATCTGTCTAATATTCTGCATTTTTTCCATACAGATCAGTCCACCTGCTGTTTCTAGAAAGGGCAGTGGCAGCGGCTCAGCTTCAATGTCCAGTACAAATGAGCTGTCTGACCACTGCCGAAGAGAAGACTGCAAAGGTAAGTTTAAAATCAATTAATTGTTAAAATAATTGAATTGATCATCAATGTTTCAGGACTACAAGCCCTGTACAGGGAAGAGAGTTAGCATCTGCTGGCTCTCCCCCCTGTGCAGCGCTTGTGATTACCACTCCTGCTGTAATTTAAGTTATATGATCGTGTTGGCACTTCGCCATAAATAATTTTGTTTTGGGTTGCAGTTTGTGCACTCGGCCTCAGAAAGGTTCGCCATCACTGGTCTAGTCGGATGGGGTGTCCTTTCTTTGTCCATCCTTGCCTTCCATCCATGGTTATTATGCCCTGGTGGGCTTGATAACCTAATGTACAAGTGCTGCCCCTTTCTTTGTAAACAATAAAATGGATGCACTGCTTCCAGCTATAACACACCAGCTGTGTCTATTTCCAGTCCTGCACATTGTGGGTGAATATTGGGTGCACTTGCCAACTCCAGAGCATGCATTGTGCACATTCTGAATCTGGAAAGTACACTCCCACAATGTGCAGGATCGGTGATAGCTTTGGGGGCATAAAGGTTCCCTTTAAGGCATAATTGTAGGTGAAATTTACTATACTAAATGTGGCAGAAGTCTGGCGCAATGAGAAATAAAAATATCTGCCATGCCTTGCACCACATTTTTATGTCTTAGGCTGGCTTCACACCACAGGCTTGCTGATCCGAGGCTGTCCGGTGTGAACCGGACAGCCCCGGAACCAATTTCGGCCCCATACTATTCCGACGGGGCTGGATAGCATTGTTTTGCCATCCAGTTTCCATCTGTTCGGGAGAATCCAGGAGAATTCGGGTTTTTCTCCCGGACACAAAATCGCAGCTTACTGCGATTTTCTGTCTGGAGCAAAAATCTGAACAAATCAGATTCTCTAGGATTCGGCACGATCCGGAACCTAACATGGGAGTCTAAGGCGCCGGATCCGACATAAAATCGTTCCGGACGCCGGGTGCTGAGGCTCAGCACCGGCCAGAGCTGAAATTCAGCACCGTGGAGAGCTCCCAGCTGACATTTCAAGACCGCGGTTAGCTCCAGCTAGCCATGGTTTTGAAATATCAGCAGGGACAGCTCCCGAAAGCTGCGATCTGCCGCTTCCGGCAGAAAACAGGATTGGCGGGCATATTTGCCCTCTGGTTCTGTTCTATCCGGGGCTGTCAGGTTCTGTCCGATTCTTCCAGCAAAACAATGTTTTGAAAGGAAGGGATGTTTCCTGATACAAAACTGTGCACAAAACAATGAGCCCAAATTTTTACACCGGCTTCGTACAAAAGTGAGCGAAATAATAGATGCTGTAGAATTAGACCAGACTGTAAGGCCCTGTGCACACAGTGCGTTCTTATTATTTTTATGTGGTTTTGAGTGAAGTTTTGTCACAAAACTGCAAACAAATCCTTAGGGTATGTTCGCACGGGAGATAAGAGGTGCGTATTTTCTGCTGTGTGAAATCTGCACCTGCAGACAAATATGCACCATGCACATGGCTGTCTGCACAGTTCATTTTTATCTGCTGTGGATATGGCGCTTTTTGCCATTGATGTTTCTATAACTCAGTATTTTTGGTCGAATCTGCAGCGTACCCGCATGAAGAATTGACATGCTGCAGAATATTCCACATCAGAATACGCAGTGTATCTGCAGCAGAAAAACAACGCACCATGCGGACAGGAATTAGCAGAATCCATAGACTTTGCTGGTAAAACACACTGCTGCAGATTTAGTGCCGATCGGCTGCTTATACACTGCAGATATGCACCAAAACATACACTGTGCGAACAGACCCTTATATCAGCAAAGTCAATCAGAATCCTGAAGTTTTGTGCACAAGTTGCCTATTGATTCCCTTGCAGATTTGGTGCAGAAATAAATCTGGAGCATGTCAGTTATTGCAGCATTTTTCCACCACAGAATGTATGGCAAAACACATGCATAAAACGCATATTAAAAAGTAACAAAATACTGCCAGGAGATGCATATTTCTGCAACCAAATATTCAGCGTGCCACATACCGTAAAGATGCACCAAATGTGTCATTCAGCATGAAGCAATGTAGTAAATATGGCACTTGATAAGTTTGTGCTATCTAAAAATTGGACAGTTTTAATAAATCTTCCCCAAAAGTCGCATCTTAAGTCACACTCGGTTTTCCGCTAATTTATTCTCGCTTTGTGCTAAACCGACCTGAGGTGCAAAAAGTGTGTGATGCAAATTGTATCAGAGCTCTGTGCATTTATCTCATCAAATCTCCCCCAAAATAGCAAAGTGCATCTGAAAAGGGCGCAATTCGCAATAAACGATAATACACGTGCAACACAACTCGTTAGACAAATTAGACTATTTTTCTTATGTTACCTCTTGGATGCCACACCTTATCCCAAAAAAGTGCTGTATTGCATTATCATTATTTTTTAGTTTTCAGTCATTCCCCAATTTTCAGATGTTTTTCAAGGTTCAGTAGACATGTAATAAATCTGCAATGTCGTGTTCGTCCGTTTAGTGCCAGACTTCTCCAAAAATGCGAAGGTTTAAGAACATCACTGGCAAAGACCCAACTATTCTTATCCTAACCCTTATATATTATTTTATCATTTACTGTACATTAGAAACAAATACCGCTTTCACAAGGCTAAATCACTCAGTAAAATATTGGTTATATGATTATAATGTATACGATCCATTTTCCATTTTATGGCTACTTTACGGCTTTTAGGATCATGACGATGGTAAAGGAATGTGCAGAAGAATCTGTCAGCGTTGAATGTAACGATGATGTCGCCAATGATTAGATATTTTTAAACTATAACATATAAACTTCCGTTCCAAATAAGGCAATTCTTCTTTTATCATCAGGACAAAAGAAGCAGAATAAACATTAGATAGAGAGAGAAATCCATACCACGCGCTGTACCCAGAGATGAAATAGTAGATGGGAAGGATGACATATGCCGCAGACGGATACAGGCATGGGAAAGCTTTACGCTGCATGCAAAAAGGCTTTTATGTTCTACCCATTCATGCCACCTACCTAATATTTCTTAATAGGCATCAGTCTTCTTCGTTCAGTCACAAGACAAAGGAAGAATCCATTGCTGGCCAAGGATACAACTGCAGAACTGCAGCATTCTCTACAACTAATCCAGTGTAAGGGTCTGGAGCAATATGCCAGCCTATGCCACATATATGCCCATAGTGGGATGGCTCCTAGTGGAAATCCTACACAAGCCAAGCAATTGTTCTAGCTGAATGGGAAGCGGTGCTGGGTGTGTAATGTGTGGCTAGAATGCTGAGTGTATTGGATGCCTTCTGTGCTTGTCACCTCCAGTCTGCATACAATAGAAGCAATAGTAACCAGCTGGGGGAATGCCGGTCACCCTGGCAACTGCCCCCTGCAGGGAATATACACAGGAAACACAGCCCTGGGCAGACAACATGCACTAATAGCACACACGTATATACAGGCATACCTCTATATGATCATGCTTCAGACATGTGCCATACAGGGGTGAGACGAGATGCCAGGCTGCGCCCACTCTGCACTGCACAAATACCTAAGCAGGCACATCCCCTCCCAGGAAACATACATTGGACGTGGTACCTTGCCACCTGCTGGCTAGACTTCAGCAAATCCTTAAATATTCTTTTTTTTATTAAGGTTAAGTGCATACATTGAGTATTTGCAGTACATTTTTCTCAGCAAACACCAAAGTGTTGGCAAGAAAAGCACTGAATATGTGCGTTTTTGTGTATTTTTACTGATTGAAAAATGCTGTAAAATTACTGAAGTTATTGATACACGTGTATATGAAAAAAATATTTGATGGTTCAAATCTGAAGGTAAAAACTAAGCTGCATGTGAATGAGGTTTCAGAAATCTCATCACTTTGCTGCTACAGTAAGGGCCGCTTTACACACACAGATATCTGTGACCAACTTCTGAACAGATCTCTGGTTGCAGTGAAATCATGGACACATTATTACATTTGTACACAGCCACAAAATGGAACAATGTGTCCATGATTTCACTGCAACCAGAGATCTGTTCAGAAGTTGGTCACAGATATCTGTGTGTGTATAGCGGCCCTAAGGCCGGCTTCACACCGCGGTGTGATCAGGTTCGGGGCTGTCCGATGTGAATCGGACAGCCCCGGACCTGATTTGCAAACAGAACTGGAGGGCAAATATGCCCTCTGGTCCAGTTTGCAGCTGGAGTCCTCAATTGCAGCCGCAGCTGCTTAAATTTCAAGATCGCGGCCAGCAGCTGTGCAGGGGACAGCTGGTGGTGCCGAAGTTTAGCTGGACCCGGCATTCGGGTCCCGGATCCTCCCGGATATGGGGCTATCCGGTGCCATAGACTCCCATGTTAGGGAGCGCCAGAACCGGGAGGATCCGATTTGGGCAGATTTTTAGCCCCGGACACAAAAAATGTTGCAAGCAACGTTTTTGTGTCCGGGAGGAAAATCAGAATTCACCCGGATCCTTCCAGACAGATGGAAACTGGATGGCACATAGCTGCCATCCGGTTTCATCTGGCCCCATAGGGCTACATTACCGCAAAATCGGGTCCGGGGCTGTCAGGTTTATGTGGCGCCCTGCTCACACAGGTAGCCACAGACTTCCCTAATGCACAGCTGGGATTCCACAGCAGGTACCTACTACATGCAACATCTTCCACCCCGGCACAGTAGGGGGAGCTCAACTTGCTGACCTTGGGCAAGATCCCCTATAAATACTGCTGCTGGGGGAGGAGTTAGTTAGAGTGTGCAGACGCTAGGAGAGTTGCGAAGACGTCCTGGTGGTCGGTGCCACGGTTAGGCCCAAGCCAGGGACCCAGAGTGGCCCTTCTGATATCCCGCAAGCCTAAGTGGGGAAAGAAGGCAATGAACTGACAGCCTAAAGGGAGTGAGGAACTTGTGGAAGTTCGCCCAAAGATGTACCGGACATCGGGCATCAGCACCTGTAGGATACTTCAGGACTACAGAAAACCTTGTTGCACCGTGGAGACTTCAGTCACCTGGTCCCCCTGTGGGTCGAAGAGAGGGAGCCAGACACACCAGTGTTCCACCGCAGTGATCAGAGAGGGTAAACCATGGACCGCACAGGAGGAGAGGACAGATATCAGAGACAGGAAGAGAGAGGAGGCCGGTCTGGCTGTATGCAGGCTGGGCTTCAATTACCAAAGAGGAACAGAGGAGGCCTTATACCCACTTGCTGTGGGGACCCACTGTGCAACCTGGTCACCTGTCAGTGCCTTGGACATCTTTACCTGCTGTAACAACATTAAAAGGTAAAAGAGACTTTTGCAGTGTGCATGTGTCATTCCTCTCCGTTCCCAGTACCCCTGCACCTTCAACCCCCATTCCAACCTACAGCTCCACTCTGAGCTGCCCCTTCACACTACGCTGCCCCGAAGGTCCAGCCCTACCTGTAGAGGACTTTACCAACTAGCCGCATTACCACCTACCTCCGGCGGACTGTGGCGGCGCTGGTGACCCATCACCAGAAACTACAGGTGGCGTTATGAAAACTGTATATAAAATCCCCAATAAATATAGCCCCTTTTTGAATTGTCACCCAGGACACGGGATCATGCACGTCCACCATTCCCCGTGACACAGCAACACTACCCCTGAAGCCTGATACCCGAGTACCCCAAAGCCTGGGGCTTGACATTTACACCGGACAGCCCCGGACTTAATCACACCGTGGTGTGAGGCCGTCCTAAGGGTATGTGTTGACGATCTAGAGACACTGAGTCCTGGCAGTGGTGTAACTTGAAGCTCATGGGCCCCAATGCAAAAGATCCAACGTGGCCCCCAATTATTAAAAATCTTTAGCATTAAGTCTTTTTCTATAGGCCAAAGGGAATTTTGGAGCCCTTAGGCTCCAGGGCCTGGATGCAATTGCAACCCCTGCACCTATTGTAGTTAGGCCCCTGCATCCTGGACACAGTGTCTCCTCTCCTGCAGAGATGCCAGGATCTCCGCGGATGAACGCAGCCACCCTGTGCCCACTCTCAGCATTCGGGGTAGGGCGGTGTGGCGCCCCACTATGTAGGTGCCACAAAAGAGGTACTACACCCACAAAAGCGGTGTAGTCGCCCCACTGCAAGTGGACTTATGAATGGTAGGAGGGACCATATACCCACACCCCACACTAGTCACACAGTGGGAGGGACCCCGGGAGGTTATTTAGTCACCCCCAGAGGGAGGAAGGAGGTCTTTGGATCGTGGTCCTTTGGGCTGGAGGCCTTAAGGCCCGTCTAAGTCTCCAAGGTTGGAGAGTTAGAGAAGTTCAGGATGGGAACCTGAGGCACGAAAGATGAAGGGAAACAGAAGTACAGATCCCAGAAAAAGGAAAGAAAGGAGCAAGGGACTCAAGCAAAGGAGTTCGCTCAAAGAGAGAAACCAGGTACCGGAGCCCGCACCTGTAGGAACCTTCACGGCCTGCAGAAAATCCGCTGACCAGGGGTATATTCAGATACGGCCCTGACTCCTAAAGCATCCATTAGAGGGGAATCAGACCCGCAGTAGCTGGCTGCGGTATTCAACAGAAGGTTCACCCAACGGGAGCAAAAGGGAGATAAAGAGAAACAGCAGGAGGTCGGACAAACCCTACAAGAAGTCAGGCCACACACCGCCGCTGGGAGGCAAGGGAACAAGTGGAACAAGAAAGGCACACATGAGGGATCCGTCTACCAACCATAAAATCCGCTTGCAGTCACCCGTAGCCACTTGTCATTGTAACATCATACTGCACTGTGAACTGTAATGACTCTGCAAAAGGTTCCAGTAAAGTACCCGGTGAAGTGACTTGTCAACTCTGCTGCATCTTTCCTTGCACAAACTGATTTCTCCCACAGAATCGCTGTCCCAGCGGTCCAGTCCTGCCTGCGGAGGACTACACCATCATTGCCGCAATACCATCGACCACCGGAGGGCTGTAGCGGCGCTGGTGAGCATCACTAGGTACTGCAGGTGGCGTCACGAAACAAACTCTTTACTTTATTTTCCTCCCTTATCCATTGACCACCAGGGCCACTGTCTCAGGCAGCCACCCGTGACTTCCAGACTGCCCGCCTAAGATCTGAGTACCCTGCCCTGGGTGCATTAGCGGCTTTTCCCTGCATTTAACTGCCGAGATCACTTCTGACTTTGCAGCACTAAATTGACATGCTGCAGACAATCGCCGTCATGGAAAGTCACCATGCAAGTCAGTTATCACTGTGTACAAAAGAAGCACAGTGGCCAGAGGATTTCTGTAAATCCTATCTACTGTGCTCATATTGTTGAACGCAGCGTTTTGAAAATGGCAGAGTTATACTGCATCTAAATCGCTGCTAATATTGATCATGGGAACACTGCCTTAAATGCTGTGTTTTTTTCTGCAGTGAAAAAGCAGCAAAAATGCAGCTTGTGAATAAGCTCTTATTTTCCAAGATACCTACCGTATCAGCCTGTGAATTTCAGAACTGTCAAGTTAATTCCAGTATCTGTACTCATGATATGTAATCTGGCTGTGGCTGTACAGCATATCATTTGTGATTGGTATTACCCAGCAACATTACTATGCTGGAGAGGGCAAAATTTAATTAGAGGGTGCTCAACTATTCCAAAATAATAGAATTCTTAAAATGAAAGCTGCACTACAGCAATATAATTCTCTTTTTAGCTCTGGCCCTTACCCTTAGGTCTTATACTCACCTTCCGACATTTTCATCATTTTTCAGTGCCACATGTATCTTGTGGCGCCAACTTGTTCCCATACCTTTTGACAGGCGAATAGTCAAGCATTAAGTCACAAGCTCCCAAAACATCTCTATTGGCCACTTTACACGCGGCTACATTTCTAGCTTATGCACAGGCAACTTACTGGCTGCAGTGAAATCATGGAGACATTATTCCATTTATACACAGCAACAAGATAGAACCATGTCTCCATGATTTCACTGCAGCCAGTAAGTTACCTGTGGATAAGCTAGAAATGTAGCCGCGTGTAAAGTGACCATATGAGAGCCAGAATGAGGCTCATGGCAGGCGAGGTAAATGATCCAGCGCAGGGAGAGAGCAACCTGGAAAATCCACGAAAGGTGACTCGGCAGAGTCCTGGCCGCACTCTGGAGAAGCACAGCACCCGACTGGGTAGTCGTGCCCAATCAGCAAGTAAAAAGGTAAAGAACTTCACGAACTGTGTCTGCCTGCTCCTTCTGAACCATGTTATCTTCTACACTGCTAGAGCCCCGTCCCTGCCATTGACTGTACCATCTGCCCTGGGGCCTCGCTCCACCTATGGCGAGCGATACCATCCCGGCTGCACTATCATCTGCCCCAGCGGTCCTAATCTGCAGCTGTTGGCCATTCCTAGCCAAACACCACAGGTGGCGTCACGTTCATCCCCCGTAAATGCCCCTTAACTGAACTGCCAGGGCCACGGAGCCGGTTCACAGCCACCGTGACCTCCCCAAGAAAGTCGACTGTCCAGACTATCGAGTACCCCTTGGCCCTGGTGGGAATTGCACACTCATTTAGACCCCGGCCTAGATTGTGAGCCCCAATGGGGACAATAATGATGTCTGTAAATTGCTGTGGAATATGATCGTGCTATATAAGCAGATAAAATAAATATACAAACCCATGACCTGGCGCTTCTGAAACTTTCTCCTACTACAGCTGATTGCCTGACCCTGGCATAGTAGGTACTAGACTACAGTCTATATTCTGTATACTGTAGCTCTATCAATTACTGCTTAGTCCTGTCCCAAGGGCCCATGGGAACATTCATGCATATGTGATCAGGGTAATAAAAAAACTCCATTTCTCATGGATGTGGATTAAGGGGGAAGAGGGGGTGATATAATGTCAGAACCCTGACCCTAGTGGTCCGCTGAGATAAGTATATATAAAGATGTATTGCAACAGTGTAATTTGCAAAGTGTCTTTAAGTATAGTTGGTATGAATCTATTTCTAGAACCTGGTCTTCAGTAATATGTGATTGCTGAACTGCTGCCCTGAGTCACCTCTTACCTCTTGGCATCCTCTGGTCACCTTTTGATTAGCTGGTCTAGTGCAATATCACATGTGCATCATACTGCAATCTACTTCTAGTATTACACTATGATGATGTGAGGCAGCGCCACCAGGTGGTGCTATAGTGAATACTGTATGAACAACAATCTTATGTTGCAACAAGTTTTGTCCTTTAAGCTATGAATAACGTCAGATTTTGCAGCGTTTTTCCCGCATTGTTCATTCAGATTTTTGTGAAATCTGCAGCACAACAGCTTCCCTGCAAAGTGTATGGGAACTTCAAACTGTTGTGCCCATGCTGTGGATTTTCTCAAAGCAGAAATGGAATGCATTTTGCTGCGAGAAAATCTGCAACATGTCAATTCTTGCAGCATATTTTGCCTTGTTTTTCACGCATGGACCTCAATGTTAGCTCCAAAATATGTAGCAAATACATAACACTATTCACACAGTGCTTATTTGTTGCTTGTCTTGTGTGGATTTTGCACTGTTGATGGGGGCTCTGCTGTAATTTTGGTCACCAGCACAGGTAAAATCAGGCAGCTACAGGCTGCCACCCACCCCCAGCTGCCTAGTTTTACCGGGCTGGTAATAAAAAATACAGTTGTGCCCTTTTTTAGTTATTTAAATAAATAATTATAAAAAAAATTACATGGGGCTTTGCTGTATTTTTGATTTCCAGCCTGGTAAAACTAGGCAGTTGGGGGCTGGAATTGTCAACATTGGAGGCCCAAGCGTTCTGGCCTCTCCACACTGCAAATCACAGCCCACAGCAGCCCCAGAAAATGGCACATTCATAGAACCGCCATTTTCTGGAGCTTTACGTGACTCTTCCAGCTGTCCTGTGAGTTTGTCAAGCTGGGTAATAAGTGGTTAATACCAGCTGAGTATTGCCAACTGGCACCAAGTCCGAGGTTTGAATTGGTCAATTTTAGACCTGGCCCTTATGAAGCTCAAAGTGAATAATAAATAATACACCACACAAATATAATTCAATTATTTGGAATAAGAACACAGACACATCCCTGTTTGCCATCTTTACTACCCTCATCATAAGCCTCTGATGGTAATCCATGATCCAGAGCAACTTCCATTCGCCACGGGTTCTGCTGAGGAACTCACTGCTGGCTGTGAGCGGTGTGATGTCACAGTCAGGTTCAAATTAGGTCAGCTGCTGACTTCTGACCTCTGATGAACTTTCTTGCAGCACCCTGCTCACAGCCGGCATTGAGTTCCTCTGCGGGTCCCGCGGTGATCGGACATTGCTCTGGATCCTAGATTACTCTCTGAGGCTTTTGAGACGGGTAATAAAGATGGTAAACAGGGAAGTGTTAGTGTTATTATTCCAAATAAATGATTTTTATCTGTGTGGTGTATTTTTTACTATTTACTCCAAGGCTCAAAATGGCCGTGTCTATCAATGGCCCAACATTATGAAACTTGGGCTTGGTGTCAGCTGGAAATCCTCAACTGGCATTAACTCATTATTTCCCAGTCTTCCGGGCAGCTGGAAGAGACGGGTAAAATTCCAGAAAATGGCATTTCTATGAAAGCAACGCTGTGATTTGCAGTGGGGGGATGGGCCCAGAATGCTTGGTCCTCCCCACGTGGAAAATTCCAGCCCCCGGCTGCCTAGCTTTACCTGGCTTAAAAACCAAAAATTTAGCGAAGCCACACAAAATTGTTTTTAATGATATCTTTCAATAATAAAAAAAAGGGTGCCTGGTACCTGTATTTTTGATTACTAGCCAGAATAAACTAGGCAACTAGGGGTCAGACCACGGCTGTCCGCTTTACCTGGGCTGATGATCAAAACTCCAGCGGAGCATGACATCATTTTTTGGGAGAGGATATCACATCAAGCAACCCTTAGTTTTAATTTCCAGCTTTGTTCACAGTGACAAGAGTGTACAATTGTAAAAAAAAAAAACACGTTGCAAAATCAGCTAGACAAACACCAAAAAAGCACAAAAAATGTATCAACATGATAACAACGTTTCTGTGTGGATCTTTGAAATATAGTGCGGATTTTGAACATCAAAAATTACACAGCATACATTCTACATTGGCACATAGACTAAGGGCCTGTTTGCACAATGCAAATTTTGCTACATATTTGATGTGTATCTGCTGTGTATAAGCAGCAGATATGTACTAAATATGCAGTAGCGTGTGTGACGAAATGGACCCCTTTAATACATAATGTAGGAGAATTTCTTATTCATCCAGACCATGCTGTATATTGGCTTGTAAACTTGTAATGGCCAAGGAAAATTTCCTACAGTATTTTCATAGATTACTGTGGTTTAGGTTTAGCATGGTAATGCAATTATCTGACTTGTTTGTCATAGAAGACCAGAGAACGTAATTATGCTAATCGTCCATTGTCTATGACCCTGTGAATGTTGATTCTATGTACAGGGCTCCAGCCACTATTGTTTAAGTGTCATCGATTGCAGACTCAATGTCTCCTACTAACATTCCATTGTAAGGACCATGTCAATCAGTATGTCACTCTACCTTGTCAGGAGTACAATACTACTAAAATATGTTAAATGAGGTTTGAGGTCCAGCCAATGCAAAGACAGTGTTATTGCACCAATTATGACGCTCCCAATATCCTGCAATGAGGGCTGAAGGGATATAAGGCCTGCGGACGAGAGCACCCACTGACCCCCGGGTCTCCACAATTGGTGGCAGCGGTGGGATCCCCAATATAATTGTGGAGACCCAGGGGTCAGTGGGTGCTCTCGTCCGCAGGCCCAGCTGCCTTTACAAAGACAACGTGGACCAGGGCTCATCCCCAGCTGAACGCCCGAGCTCCTTAACCGTGGGCGGAACACTACTCAGACAACACAGGGTGAGGGAATCACATTATAATTAAGGCTTTATTGGATCCGAAAACAGTTAACAGCATATATTGCATAACCAGCAAAACACAACAATGTAACAGGCAATAGAGTCTCCCCTTCCGCTGGCTCACCAGGGTTTAGAATTTAGCACAGCAAAGTCTGTAGCCAGGTGACTGTATCGTCCCAACCTGGGTTGCTTCCTTATCCTTATGCAGTCTTTGTCATCACAGCCGAATCCGATAATCCGATGCTGAAGTCCTTGTGGATCTATAGTCCGTGTTCTGGTCCCCTTGGTCGGCACCGAAATGCCTAGGCCTGGGGTTATGGCTCGCTAATCGGACCCGAAGACCCTAGATTAGCTGCCTGTATCCAATCTTCAATCTCCAATCTGCTGGTCAAAGTGAACAGTCCTCCTTATATACCCTCAACCCTCATTGCAGGATATTGGGGATGTCACGATTGGTGGAATAAAACTGTCTTTTCATTGGTTTGACCTCAAGTCTTATTTAACATATTTTTAGAAGTATTGTACTCCTGACAAGGTAGAGTGACATACTGATTGACATAGTCCTTACAATGGAATGTTAGTAGGGGACATTCAGTCTGCAATCAATGACACTTGAACAATAGTGGCTGGAGCCATGTACATAGAATCAACATTCACAGGGTAATAGACAATGGACGATTACCATAATTAAGTTCTCTGGCCTTCAGTAACAAACAAGTTAGATAATTACATTACCATGCTAAACTTAAACCACAGTAATCTATGAAAATACTGTAGGAAATTCTCCTTGGCCATTACAAGTTTACCAGCCTATCTATAATATTTTCTGGGTTACATAAGAAATCATCATATGTTCTAAATTGAAGGAGTCCATTTCGTCACAGCGTGTTTTACCAGCAAAGTCTAAGGGATTTGAGAAGTCATGTCTGCATAGTTCCTTTTCTTCTGTTGCAGATTTGCTGCATATTTTAGGCCCCATCCACACACTGCTTTTTTTGCTGCATATTTTTAAGCACAAGCTCATCACAAGCCAGGAGTGGGTGATTAAACATATAAGTGGAGCACTTGTTTTTATTAGACCTTTCCTCTGAGTGTGCCACTCCCGGTTTTGATTGTTCCACTCCTGGCTTTTTTTGAGCTTGTGCGTAAAAATACGCAGTAAAAAAAGCAGTGTGTGAATGGGGCCTGAGTGCAGAACATTTGCAGCATGTCAATTCTTCATGCCGAAATGCTGCAGTTTTGACAACAAAAATGCTGAGTCATAGAAAAGTCAATGGCAAAAAGCACTATATCGACAGCATATAAAAACACACTGTGTGGACAGCCATGTGTTTGGTGCATATTTGTCTGCAGGTATAGATTTCAAGCAGCACAAAATATGCACCACTTTTCTCTCATGCGAGCAGACCTTCAGAGCTACCACTCCAGCTGCCTGGCTTTACCTTGGCTGGCAATCAACAATACAGCATCACCTGTGTTCTCTGACTGCTGCGAGAAGCCCTCAGTGACTCAGGGAGTGATGTCACCGCTCCTCGCAGCATTCAGTGTCAGCCTAAAAAGGCTCTGTTTGGCCTCTAACCAGTGATT
>JARQOC010000003.1:286174150-286298271 GCA_033576535.1 Allobates femoralis | reverse complement strand
CATTACCAACACCACTTAGTCCCGTGGCACCATCTCCCCCTTTTACCACATTTTTTGCTTAAAATCTTTTTTTCCCTATTTTTTACTTCTAAAACCAGGGTGTGTCTTATGGTTCGGTGCATCTTATAGTCCGAAAAATACAGTATATAACTAATGAAAAATTATCTCTAAAGAGCAGCAGATGTCAACCTATTTTTAAGCTTAGTATGCAGATTGAAAATTATAAGTTGATTTTCTTTATAACCTCTTCTTTATAACCCCTTCAACAGCCTGTGATTTCTCACTTTTGCTCTTTTGTTTTTCCCTCCCTGTTTTATTTTTCCTTCAATATAACCATATAAAAGCTTGTCTTTGCCCAACTAGTTATACTTTTGAACTAAACCATTAATTTTGCCATATAGTGTACTGGAAATGGGAAAAAAATTCCAAGTGCTGTGACATTGCCAAAAAATTACAATTCCATAGTTGTTGTTGTTTTTTTTTTTACAATGTTTACTATATTGTAAAACTGACCAGGCAGTATTATTCTTTAGGAAAATCCGAGTATGTAGATACCAAACATGTATAGTTTTCTTTCAATAAATGTAGTTAAAAAATGTAGATGTTTTTTAAAAATAAAAGGTTGCTTATTATTATTATTGTTGTTTTTATTCTCTAGGATCTGGGGATAAGCAATGCCTTATGTTTTGCATCCTAAGCTGCCATTTGTGCTGATGCTGACTTTGGGGAGATGATTGACTCTTATTGCATTTTATTACAATGTTGCAGAACCCTAAAACTGGCATTTTGTTGTCCCTTATGCTGTTTACCAATCAGATTTATTTTTTTTATGTTGCTACAGATCGAACGTTTCTGAATGCAGCGATAACAAATTTTAATATTTTTTACAATTGTTTCATTTTGAAAGAGGCAAAAGGGGGCAATTTATACTTTTGTGTTTTTTAAATCTTTTTATATTTTGAAGTACTATTTTTTACAGTTTTCATTGTAATCATTAGTCCCCTTAAGGGACTTAAAGCTGCAATCATCCAATCACTTGTACTGTATAGAGGAGTGCATAAGCACTAGTCTGTACAGCTGAAATGATGACTTCCTATGAATGGCGGTTCACAGCCAATGTTCACAGGAAGTTCATTAAGACAGACAAGTGGGTCATCAGTTGACACCTGACTTCCATGACAATCTATTAGCGTCCTATGATGCTATCATGGGGTCACTGATGGGAACAGGAAATGATGCACTTCCTGTAAATGTTAAATCCCACTGGCAGAGAGTGACAGCGATATTTAACTGCTGTAGGTTGATCTCTGATCTACCTCTGGCTGTTAGAGGTACATGTCAGCATATGTGATCGCATGTCAAAGCAAGGAACATGACCTTTGATGTAAATATATGTCAAAGATTGTGAATGGGTTAAATATAGGATAAGATACCAAAGATACTTAAAATCTGATCAACATTAAAATTTGCAAGACAATAGACATGTTGCCTGTGTTCACTCTTTAAGACACCAGTTTTATTGTTATAATGTACATTATATTGTGAATTGTGATATGTGTTATTAATGTTGAAAAGTGTATTGTTTGATAACAGAGTAAGAAAGCGTTAATGTTTAGGATTAGGGTTTGGCGTAAGGAAACAGTGATTGTTACCTGTCAGAAGAGCAGATTGGGCCCAGCATGCAGTAGTGATAAGCCTAAGGTCTAATTATTGAGAAGGGCCCCATAACATGGCTGTCCCTAGAGTGACCAAAACAGAGGATAGCGAGATCCTATGGAAAGAGCAAAAGAAAATTGACCAAAATAAATGACACCTAGCATTATGGCCCTGAGATTATAACTCCTCTAGATAACAATTCAGGAAAGTACAGAAACATGAGACAAAGGCTGGCTTCACACTACAGTTTTGTTTTTGTCCGTGGGATCCTGTTTTTTCCAGGACCACACGGACAGGAATGGACAGGTCCGGATTGTAAATTCCGGATGCCATTTCTGTGTCCAGATTCGGGATTTTGAGGGATCCGGACACAGAAAGACCTGGGGGGAGCCAAGCTAGACAAATGGTGTCAGCGTTGTTACTTTCACTTTAGCAGTGTATCTACATACACTGCTAAAGTGAAATAAAAGAAAGGAATGGTTAAAAAAAAATCGGTTTTGGCAGGCAATTTAAACTGCTCAGCTGATGCGGTCATGTAACACATCAGCTGATCGGGTTTCCCCACCCCTTCCTGGTCAGCTGATTAAGCCATTGGAGGTAGATGCCGCGCATCTTGGGACCCTCGGTGGAGAGGTGAGCATTTATTTTTTATTTTTAACTATTCTTTTCTTTTATTTCACTTTAGCAATGTATGTAGTGTGAGGTAGCGCCCCAGGGGAACCCGCTTGGCACGGGGAAAATGACAGCAGCGACTACATTTCAACGTAACATAGCCAGCGGATTTATTAATTTCTGTCATAAACCGCTTTCAACACATAAACCTTAACACTGTATTTCCATTTTCACATATAATATGCATATCCTTACATTGCATTATATGACATTCCCATATGACATTACATTACAGGACATTCACATACGTTTTCCCCAGAACTTCAAGGGGTCACCCACCGACCCTTGCAGACCTCAGTCTGGTTCTAAAGACGGCTATCACCGTCTATCACCCTGACAGGGATCATTCCCCATCCTATTGCACACGAGTCATCTCACATGGCACTTTGTCATAAACCATTATGACTCATGCATGACACAGCATTCATGGCATTTTTACATAAACCAATATGCTACACACTCAGGGCCCACAATAGTACCAGGAACCCTGTCACTCAGTACACACAAGACCACCACGGATCCACCGGGATCCGGGCCACTAACATCTAGATCAACGGGACCATATCATGACTCACTCAGTCAGTCCCAAAGTCGGCTGTGACCGCCCGGCCCTTGAGCCGTACTCGGTCTCTCACACCGCACATCTGACCGCCTGGCCCTTGAGCCATCCTCGGTCCTCATCACACATATGACCGCCTGGCCCTTGATCCGTCCTCGGTCCTGGACACTTGCTGGCATGCACACATCTTTGTGCCACCGGCATGGAGCTGGCAGGCTCCCATCACTTCCCCCACCGGGGACGGATCACTTCCAGCACCTCCTCACATGGCAGTGGTCTGGACTTCTGACTCCCATCGTCCTCTCCTCACTCAGACACCTGGGCAGGTTCTTATCCAGGCTGCTCACTCACAGCTGCAACACAGTGAGTCAATCAGCACATCTTCACTCACACACAGACCTGAGATGTGATTAACCCCCTGTGCACCATTCAGGTTTAGCCCAGCAAAGCACTCATCTACACAGGTTCAGACACAGCCGCTCATTAGGCTCATGAAATAACCCAGATCTTCAGCACTCACACTCAGCTGTTCACTCAGCGCATGAAAACCCTTCAGCTGTTAACCCCCTGTACACCGGACAGGTTTCACACAGCACACACAATCAGGAAAACTGGCCCATGTGAACAGAGACCTGCATTGATAACCCGTGTGATGCACCCGGCCAGGGGCCACATCACCACAGTAGATACTTAATATATCCATCGTATGGTAGATATAGTGTAATTTCTTTAGATGTCTGCCACATTAGTATTAGTATTAGTATATGGATAATAGAGGTTGATTCATGCTGATAATAGTAAGGTCACTCTTGTCAGCTTTATACCATTACTGACCCTGATATCTAGTCAGCCTTCTATATAAGGCTCTGCATCACCAGGTTTAAGCGATGTCTTCAGCCACTTATAGAATTTGATCCCACAGTTAGTCTTAATGGTTGATATATCAGTCAGGCTCCTCTGCTGGTTTACATCTGTTACTGCTCTCAGTGAATGGAGATAGCTAACCTGGTCGCTTAGACATGGTGATGCAGAGCCTTATATACAGTGTTGGCCAAAAGTATTGACATCCCTGCAATTCTGTCAGATAATACTCAGTTTCTTCCTGAAAATGATTGCAATCACAAATTCTTTGGTATTATTATCTTCATTTAAATTGTCTTCAATGAAAAAACACAAAAGAGAATGAAGCAAAAAGCAAAACATTGATCATTTCACACAAAACTCCAAAAATGGGCCGGACAAAAGTATTGGCACCCTCAGCCTAATACTTGGTTGCACAACCTTTAGCTAAAATAACTGCGATCAACCGCTTCCGGTAACCATCAATGAGTGTCTTACAATGCTCTGCTGGAATTATAGACCATTCTTTTTTGGCAAACTGCTCCAGGTCCCTGATATTTGAAGGGTGCCTTCTCCAAACTGCCATTTTTATATCTCTCCACAGGTGTTCTATGGGATTCAGGTCTGGACTCATTGCTGGCCACCTTACAAGTCTCCAGTGCTTTCTCTCAAACCATTTTCTAGTTCTTTTTGAAGTGTGTTTTGGGTCATTGTCCTGCTGGAAGACAAATGAACTCTGAGGGAGACCCAGCTTTCTCACACTGGGCCCTACATTATGCTGCAAAATTTGTTGTTAGTCTTCAGACTTCATAATGCCATGCACACGGTCAAGCAGTCCAGTGCCAGAGGCAGCAAAGCAACCCCAAAACATCAGGGAACCTCTGCCATGTTTAACTGTAGGGACCGTGTTCTTTTCTTTAAATGCCTCTTTTTTTCTCCTGTAAACTCTATGTTGATGCCTTTGCCCAAAAAGAGATAACATTGTTCCAAAACGTTTTAGGCTTTCTCAGGTACGTTTTGGCAAACTCCAGCCTGGCTTTTTTATGTCTCAGGGTAAGAAGTGGGGTCTTCCTGGGTCTCCTACTATACAGTCCTTTTTCATTCAGACACTGACAGATAGTACGGGTTGACACTGTTGTACCCTCGGACTGCAGGGCAGCTTGAACTTGTTTGGATGTTAGTCGAGGTTCTTTATCCACCATCCGCACAATCTTGCGTTGAAATCGCTCATCAGTTTTTCTTTTCCGTTCACATCTAGGAAAGTTAGCCACAGTGCCATGGGCTTTAAACTTCTTGATGACACTGCGCACGGTAGACACAGGAACATTCAGGTCTTTGGAGATGGACTTGTAGCGTTGAGATTGCTCATGCTTCCTCACAATTTGGTTTCTCAAGTCCTCAGACAGTTCTTTGGTTTTCTTTCTTTTCTCCATGCTCAATGTGGTACACACAAGGACACAGGACAGAGATTGAGTTAACTTTAATCCATGTCAACTGGCTGCAAGTGTGATTTAGTTATTGCCAATACCTGTTAGGTGCCACAGGTAAGTTACAGGTGCTGTTAATTACACAAATTAGAGAAGCATCATATGATTTTTCTAAGGGTGCCAATACTTTTGTCCACCCCCTTTTTTATGTTTCGTGTGGAATTATATTCAATTTGGCTTTAGGACAAATCTTTTTGTGTTTTTTTCATTGAAGACAAATTAAATGTAGATAATAATACCAAAGAATTTGTGATTGCAATCATTTTCAGGGAGAAACTGAGTATTATCTGACAGAATTGCAGGGGTGTCAATACTTTTGGCCATGACTGTAGAAGGCTGACTAGATATCAGGGTCAGTAATGGTATAAAGCTGACAAGAGTGACCTTACTATTATTAGCATGAATTAACCTCTATTATCCATATACAGAACAAGGGAAACATTAATGTGGCAGACCTCTAAAGTAACTACACTATACCTACCATGCGATGGATATATAAGGGCCTAACCAGCAAAGCCTTTTGGATGACACTCAGACTGTAACAGGACAAGACTGTGACAAGGCACACCATACCAGGTGTAGACCACAACCTTATAACGTGGTATTGTGAAGAGGATACCATTTGAACCATTAAAGACTGCCTCATATGTTCTCCTAGCAACTGGAACCATCCTGGAATCTGTTTCAATGGACTCATAACCTAGGATGAAATATAAATAGATTTGATCCATATACTACTGTAGAAGCATATTGTATAACGCCCCTCACGAGCCTCTCAAACTATTGAGAGGCGAAACGCGTCGGGCTATGTTTTGTTTGCTAAGCAGGTTATATCACTAATTTGTAGACCTTGACTTGACCGATCACCACTGATGTGGACCTGGAACTGAGGGTTGGGCTTTGGACATTTAACAGGGTGACGACTACAATACACACAACCGCCTACCAATTGTTATCGGTTGTGGACCACCATTGATGCAAAGTGTATCCGGTGGTCCCTCCCTTTAGCATCAATCTATCTTGGGTTTGACTTCACAGACAGTCAACCAAACCCCACAAAACCCTCCGCTCTAGTACCATTAGTGGGCTGTTGTGTGTTTGTTGTCTAGGTGGGTGGGAAGTCTGCACAATTGCACAAATTCACTTATTTTGCACCGTGTTTTTATAAAAACCCTTAAAATAAAAACAGTTAATGAGGACAAAAAGGTTATCCCTTATTATTCTATAAATTAACCTGGATAAACCTCTAGACGATAATTCGGTGAAATACATGGAACTGGAGTTCAATAAAAATGAATCAGCCTATACATGAAGCCAAGAAATAATTATGATTCTCTTTGCTCACAAAGCAAATCATCAGTTAATTACTTTAAGAATCAGAGAGTATGCAATTAGGTTAACAATAATTCCCAACACTGCATTATAAATGACTCACACTTCATTACTGAACTATTAATTGAAACTGTTGCTAAATTAAGTATGTAAAAATTGAGAATGTTATGTTAATGTTATGTCGAATATGCTTCCAAGGTTTGATATTTGATTTTTTTAGGAATTTCATTATAAAGTTATAGAGCATACAAACCTTACACTCTAATGAGAAAATCTTTAAGAATTCATTTGTTGTGCTTTGAGTGGAATAATCAGCGCTTTCCATTAAACTGATAAGTAGGACATTAAATTCATTATTATCCTACTATTAATAGTGAAAGTGGTATAATGAATAGAGCAAGGTTAACAGAAGTGTTTGTTGTATGTACTGGAAGATAATATTAATTTGTTTTATCCCAGCAACTATATTTTTATATGGATAGAGCAATCTCTCATTAGTATAATACTACCATATCCAACCGTGTTCCCATATCTAGAGACTGTGATATCATTTAGGAGAGAATGATTAAAACCTGTTTGATAGTTTGCAAAAAAAGTTGCCTCCTACACTAATGCCTTGGAGAATTGTACACTCTGCAGCAAAAAAAAAAAAAAAGAGTATTCTTCTGGTCAAACATTCGGTCAGCAGCAGTTATACGCTGAGCCCACATCTTTCCCTGCACAAGTTGGCTTATCTGATTAGCCAACATGTACAACTATAATATACAACTATACCGCACTACTCCTTCAGACCGCTCAGTGTTCACCTTATTCCGGTAAGTGGAAGAGATGTTAGTTACTTCACCACCCAGTGGAGGTGCAATCCTATATGACACAGTCCAATGATTATAATATATAGAATGAAAGGAGTCCACTGCAGGTGGACTTAAAAACTTTATTCTCGATTACACAAAGGTGACATACGGGCGAGCTGCAGGGTGCAGGCCACATTCACTGGGACAATGCATGTTTTGCAATATGTCCAACTAACAGGTGTGAGTGGATCGGAGATCCACCTGCGCTTGTTGGCTTTTTAAATCACACTGTCATATTATCACAGTGTGAACAAACATGTGCCGGAGGCAATCTCTCTATTCCCAACTCCCACTGGCATGACGTGATTGCAGGGTGCCCATGCATCATCATGACAGTGAGGAGTCAGATAATGACCCCTATTGCTATCATACATGATGCAAAAATAGTGCGGTTTTCCGGGCGCAAGATGACAGCATGTCAGGGTAGTTATTACTCTGTAATCTTCTTTATTAATCTAAAGAAATGTATTAATTTATTAATGGCTTCACAGCATGATTACAGAATAATAACTACCTTGGCTTGCTGTCATCTTGTGCCCCAAGAAAACTGCACTATTTTTGCATCTTACATTCTTGGTTCCCTTCTGCGTAAGTGGTGGGTGCTGCAGATATCAGCTTTCTAAAAGTTCTCTAGGACCTGCAATGTTGTCACGCCCCATGTGATCCGGTCAGATGGTACACCAGAGACCTGTGCGGTGTGCAGTATATGCCTGGAGGCTTAAACCGTAGTTGTGCAGGTGTGCGCAACCAAACAAGGTTAGTAACCTTCTATAACCTGCCCCTCTCCTTGTAAAGATACCCGGGACACATAGGAGTGCCTTTCCTCTCTTTCTGCTTTAGCCTATTGCTAACATGACTCACTTCCCGTGAACATTGGCAGAGCGAAGCCAGTCACAGGAGATGACCATTTGTGCTGCATATCTATTTAGAGTATAATATATAAAGTTGAGTGTATGTGTGTGTGTGGGTGTGTGTGGCAAACCCCTCCCACTCCATGGGATCACACCCACTCCAAATGGCCAAACTAACTCAAAATGGCCACATTTATTTCACATAACCCTGCTCCCAGTCCACAGCCACACCCATGTATGTGGCAAGCCCCTACCCACTCCAGATAGCCATGCCCACTCCACATAGGCATGCCCACTAAACAGCCATGTCCCTCCATTGTGATGTCACAATGGAATGTAGAATGTTAGCTTATAAAATGCCATGTCATGTCACTGCCTGATCATTCTGATCATATGACTCATAAGAAAAAGAATGCGACTGGATGATTGTCATCACACACTAAGAGAAAAGATGTATTATGTCTCAATGAGCAATACTTAGGGTACCGTCACACCTGGCCATATCGGCGGTGATTTCATAGGAGATGCAGGGCGTGGCCTATCGCCGCCGACATCGCCAGTGCGTCGCCTAATGTAAAGAATCGATATCGACGCCTCTAAGAGGTCGCCTGGTTTCGCAGCACTGCTCTGAAACCAGGCGAGCACTCTGGGGCGATGTCTACACATCGCCCCATGTAACATGGCGATCGCCGATGTTACAGCCGATGGGAGCCATAGGCTCCCATGTTACAGGATTGCTGCTGGGGTTTGTAGACACCCCAGCGGCGATGCCGCCTGTAACATCGCCGGTGCATCGTCGGAGGTATCGCCGCGTGTAAACACTCGATGGCGACGCTGGCAGGGCACGAAAAACATCCGCACCTACGAGCGTCGCTGGAGATATCTCCGGCGAGGTGCCCTGGTGTGATGGTACCCTTACAGAAATGGAAGAAAGAGGTAAAAACTACAGAAATTAGTTCAGAAATGGAAGAAAGGGAGGCAAGAGCTGCTTTATCAAGGGCCATGGAAGAAAGGGCAGTAAGAATTACAGAAATTAATTAATGTATGTATGTATGTCCACTAGAGATGAGTGGTGTTCGATTCAAATTGTTCGCCAATCTCAAATTCTAGCTGTTTTGGGCGGTGTTAGATTCATTCGCCAAATTCGAACAATTTGGTTCAAATTTGGCAGTTCTAGGTTATGTTCGATAATGCTTCAATCACCAAAAGCTTAACCCTAAGGCTGGGGTCACACATAGAAATCCGCTTTTGGAAGTGATTTCTATGTCCAATCCGTTTTTTATAGGGTGCTTTTTGAGCCTCCTGCACCTCTGAACGTTTTTGGACTTAGTCGTTTTTTCATTTTTTTTCATTAAAAACGCATATGCGTTAACGCAGGTGCCTATATGTGCCATGCGTTAACGCATGCGTTTCCCATAGGGCCCCATGTTAAAAAAAGCATGCGTTTTTTAACTGATGCCAAAAACGTTGCTAGCAACGTTTTTGGCTCAAAATGTACAGAGCAATGTTTTGAGGTCCAGAAAAAAACGGACAGGGTGTTTATTACATCCAATCTGTTTTTCTGTCAGTTTTTGGACTTTGAAAAAAAAAAATTAAAAAAATGAAGCCAAAAACGGACAAAGGGCTTATGTGTGACCCTAGCCTAACCCTGTTAATGAATGTGAATATCCAATTTCTGTGTATAGTGTGTGGGGGGGTGTTTAGATCAGTGCTGCAGAAATAAAGTCGATCTCCATTTTTTTTTCTCCTGACTGCATATACAGTGGGGCGGTGCAGGCTGTCAGCCAATCATACACACACACAGCAAAGTGCATTTTTTGCGCACAAACAAGGTCAGGCATCATGGGCTGTGTAAGTCACATGTCCTAGCCCTATAAGACCCAGATGAATGAAGATGCTCTGTATTGAAGAAACATGCAGGACATTGTGTAACCGCTATCTATTATAAATAGTTTCAAATGGTTCTTTAGTAAAAGACTATGGGTAGGGTCACATTGCAAACCTAAATTGCATTCACCGCATCCGGATCCGGATGCGGTGAACGCAATGCCGGGCACACACATTTTTTTACAAAAATGTGTGCTGAATACCGCACTGCGGTCACCGGATGGCTCAGGATGTGTAATCCTGAGCCATCCGGTAACTGCATAGGTTGCGGTTCCCGACTCAGCAAACCTAGTAAAGAGTTAAATTGATTACTAAAGTACTGTTTGAGGTCTGTAGGGGGCTTAGACCCCCCTACAGACCGGCCGCCCACTTCGGTGGGCTCCTAATACAATATCCCCGCTGTCACGGGCTCCTCCGAGCGTGCAAGTCCCCACACCCCCAGCCCCCCGAATTACTATACAGGGGTGCCTGCACCCCTCTTGTATACTTATTCCTGTATGTGGGGGAAAATGATGTATTAAAGTATTGGTAGCAGGTCATATTTACGTGTCTTCGGCATTGTTGAGAATAATCCATGGGCAGGGCTGTTCGCGGCAGCCTCCGCCCCATCATTTCTTATGGCCGCCCCCTCTGTGCCTCAGCCATTGATGTGAGGCCGGCCGCGTCATGAAAGGGGCGGGGCGAACACGTCACACCGTGCGCCCCGCCCCTTTCATGACGCGGCCGGCCTCATATCAATGGCTGAGGCACAGAGGGGGCGGCCATAAGAAATGATGGGGCGGAGGCTGCCGCGAACAGCCCCGCCCATGGATTATTCTCAACAATGCCGAAGACACGTAAATATGACCTGCTACCAATACTTTAATACATCATTTTCCCCCACATACAGGAATAAGTATACAAGAGGGGTGCAGGCACCCCTGTATAGTAATTCGGGGGGCTGGGGGTGTGGGGACTTGCACGGGCTCGGAGGAGCCCGTGACAGCGGGGATATTGTATTAGGAGCCCACCGAAGTGGGCGGCCGGTCTGTAGGGGGTCTAAGCCCCCCTACAGACCTCAAACAGTACTTTAGTAATCAATTTAACTCTTTACTAGGTTTGCTGAGCCGGGAACCGCAACCTATGCAGTTACCGGATGGCTCAGGATTACACATCCTGAGCCATCCGGTGACCGCAGTGCGGTCCCGGCAAACGCTGCGAAAACTGCTGCCTGCATGATTTTAAACGCAGGCAGCAGTGCCGGATCCGGCCACCGGATGGCTTGTGAAGCCATCCGGTGTTTTGCATAGGCTCCTATGAGGAGCGTTTCCTGGTCCGGTTTTGAGCTTTTTAAAAGCTCAAAACCGGATCAGGATTTTGAAAACAAAACGGAAATGTGACCCTAGCCTATTTTACTATATCTGGTGCGGGCCAGCTGAAGAAAACATCAGTATCATACGGTCTGCAAAGGTGTAATGCCCCTGTAATACAACATCACACCACTAGCCAGGACCACCTGTTTTATGTAACATGCCAGGGTATAATAGACATTAACCTCACCCACGGCTACTACCCTGCGCCACATTACAAAAGCATAGTACAAATTGGTGCAAAGGTTTTCAGGAGATTAATAAAATAACCCTGCTGAGGTTCTTTTAAAACAGTGTGCAGGCATAGGCTAGGGTCACACCACCGTTAATCTCCCCCTGCGCTAAACACTTTTCCCCATCGCCACCATTTGCTCAATGCTGCAGCTCTGTGTCAGACGGCACCACTGCTGCTGTGGGCGATATAGAGTGAAAACTGTCAATTCTCTTCTGATTCAGCTAGTGAGCGAATATAAAGTTAGATAGATAGGTTTAGGGAGTAGAGACTGGAGGGAGGGTGTGAAATGTAGGAATATCAGTCCTTTTGAGGGCTACTTCATAGGAGTAGGGAGTAGGGACTAGTTTTAATATCAGCCCTTTTCAGGACTACTTAATAGAATGCCCAGTAGGGACTAGCTGAAATCTTATCCCTTTTGAGGGCTAGGTTAAAGCAGTTCATAGCAGTTTTTGCCAGGCAGGTGTGTGCCAGTGCTGTGCAAGTGTTTTTCACAGCATCTAGCTCAGGGAATCATTTAAGGCAGGTAGTGTAGCACTGTTGTGAAGAAATCTAAACCACCTGCCTTAAGTAGGCATTTTTTGGCTGCAGCTAGTCCAGGCAATTTGTTTGGGCTAGTAGCAGTGTCACTTACACACTTCTGAAAGAAGCTACACCGCCTGTGTAGTTCCTAGTAATTTTTAACTGCGCCTTGCCCAGGTCTCACTTCGGGTCTAGTAGCAGTGTCATAAAAAGCAGTAGTGTAAGCCACTTTTAATACAAGTGAGGCAGTCGACAGGGTAGGGGGTACTCTAGTACTGGGGCTGATGGCGACTTTGATGGGGAATCACGACTGGTCGGTCCCCGGTCCCGTGCCCTGGACCCTCAATGGCGGAGATGGTGGGGATAAGGGGATTGGTTACGTGACGCCACCTGTAGTTCCTGGTAGCGGGTATACCAGCACTGCAGCCAGCCGCTGAGGTGATGGAAGTGCAGCTTAGTGTAGTACAGCTCCCCACAGGTGGAGCTTTACCTCAGGACAGCGGGGATGGATGAGGGGAGTTGTAGTCGTGTCTTTGCTGTCAATGCAGTGAATAGCGGCGGTTAAGCAGGCACACACACAGACAGTGATCTTTCTTTCGGTACCTTTTACTGGTGACAGGGTAACAGGTACAGTCCAGAGAAGTAACCAGGTCCCCGATGCAATTTGGGACTTCCACCTTAGAAAGTTGTGAGGCCTCCTCTGTCACTGTGTACGGTGGTTTGGGGTAAGTCCTGGCTGTGACTGAACTCACCGCTCCTTCTCCCTCTCAGGGCTTTGCTCTAAACTGACAGAGAGGTCCTTCTGCGGGGTCCCTATTCCTCTTTTGGCCCCTGGTCCTGTGTTTGGTCAGTTTGAGTGTCTCTTATTTGTACCTTTCAGGGAGTTTTGGTCCTCCTGGTTCTCCTGGACTTTCACTGCTACAATGGATGCTGGCAGCGTCGGACTCCGGTGTCCAGGTGTACTACAGGGAAACCTTGACTGGTTCCCTTCCTTGATTCTCCTACTCCTCCACTGGCCTCCGACCCTCTCCCGAGGGTGCAGCACAGCTGGGTCTGTGTTCCCTGGTCCTGGGCCTGGATCTCTCCCAGCAACCAGATTCTCACTCCAGCTTCTCTCCAAAGACTCACTTGAACTAACTAACTCCTGGGATTAACTGACTCCTCCACTCAGGCCTGGATCTTTTAAAGGGGAATTGGCGTAAGGCAGCCAGTAGAGCTCCCCCTTCAGGTCTGGGGTGGAAGGTGTTGTGTGCTGTGTGAATCAAGGTGTAATTCCTGCAATCCCCTGCAGGGGTGCCACACAACCAACTACACTGCCTGTGTAGTTCCTAGTAATTTTTAAATGCACCTTGCCCAGGTCTCACTTTGGGTCAAGTAGCAGTGTCACAAAAAACAGTAGTGTAGGCCACTTCTAATACAAACAACTACACCGTCTGTGTAGTTCCTAGTAATTTTTAACTGCACCTTGCCCAGGTCTCACTTCGGGTCAAATAGCAGTGTCACAAAAAACTAGTAGTGTGAGGCTGGGGTCACACATAGAAGTCCGTTTTTGGAAGTGATTTTCATCACCAATCTGTTTTTTATAGGGTGCTTTTTGAGCCTCCTGCACCCCTGAACGTTTTTGGACTTAGTCATTTTTTCATTAAAAACGCATATGCGTTAACGCATGCTTTAACGCAAGTGCCTATATGTGCCATGCGTTAATGCATGCATTTCCCATAGGGCCCCATGTTAAAAAAACGCATGCGTTTTTTTAACTGATGCCAAAAACGTTTCTAGCAGCGTTTTTGGCTCAAAAACGGACAGAGCAATGTTTTGAGGTCCAGAAAAAAACGGACAGGGTGTTTATTACATCCAATCCGTTTTTCTGTCAGTTTTTGGACTTAGAAAAAAAAAATGACAAAAATTAAGCCAAAAACGGATCAAGGGCTTATGTGTGACCCCAGCCTAAGATGTCTACTTCTTTCTGTGGCCAATATGATCCCTTTCTTATGGACACAACCATCGATACCACTTGGAAGTGAGGCACAAAAACAGCAGGTGCTTGAATGAATCTCGAGTGCTCCATCAAGTGCCCTCTCCTCCACCTCAACTTCTACATCACAAACCCTCCAGTCATCTGAGGTGTCAGTCCAATCGCACTTGATTCCTCCCAGCTTCCAAGTCTCCAGCTGTCCTACTGAGTCTGGGATAACAGACATGGTTGAGTCTGCAGAGCTGTTCAGTCACACAATAGCCTGAGAAATCAGAGGTCTGCTCCAAAGCTGTAGTGAGTCCAGACGAGTTAATGATCTGCCCAGTGGCGTAACAAGACCACTGCGGGCCCCGGTGCAGCCTTTACACCGGGCCCCCTTGGGTAAGGACCGGGGGGGGGGGGGGGGGTGCTGTCAGTAACTTTCAGCCTGACAGCACAGTTGATGAGGCATTCCTCCCAACTTTAGAAGAACGGGGAGAGAGACACTGACACTGGGGGTACAGGGTGATGACACTGGGGTACAGGATAATGACACTGACGCTGGGGGTACAGGACAATGACGCTGGGGGTACAGGACAATGACGCTGGGGGTACAGGACAATGATGACGCTGGGGTACAGGACAATGACACTTACACTGGGGGTACAGGACAATGACGCTGGGGGTACAGGACAATGACGCTGGGGGTACAGGACAATGACGCTGGGGGTACAGGACAATGACGCTGGGGGTACAGGATAATGACGCTGAGGGTACAGGAAAATGACGCTGACGCTGGGGTACAGGATAATGACACTGATACTGGGGGTACAGGATAATGACACTGGGGGTACAGGACAATGACGCTGACGGTACAGGACAATGACGCTAACGCTGGGGGTACAGGATAATGACGCTGACACTTGTTCTGATATAATGGGAAAGCTGGGTGCAGAGGAAAAGGTTTATAGTACAGCAGGGGATGGGAAAGAACTCGTTTCCCTCAGCACCCCCACCTTTTCCACCCCCTGCTCTGCTATACACCTTTTCCCCAGCACTCAGATTTCCCATGCTCTTGTATCCTCTATCCCTCAGCACTCAGCTTTCCCATGCTCTTCTATCCCTCAGCATCCAGCTTTCCCATGCTCCTTTATCCCTCAGCACTCAGCTTTCCCATGCTCCTCTATCCCTCAGCATCCATTTTTCCCATGCTCCTCTATCCGCTTTCCCTCAGAACTCAGCTTTCCCATGCTCTTGTATCCTCTATCCCTCAGCACTCAGCTGTCCCATGCTCTTCTATCCATCAGCACTCAGCTTTCCCATGCTCTTCTATCCCTTAGCATCCAGCTTTCCCATGCTCCTCTATCCTCTTTCCCTCAGCACTCAGCTTTCCCATGCTCCTTAGGCAATGAATGGGGCTTGCCACAAGTGGACCGCAAGTGCGGCCGTTAGGCGGCAGATGAGGTAAATCTGCCGCAATCAGCGAAAAACGCTGATGTGAAAGGGGCCTAAGGCGTTTGTGTCTGCATGTGTCTGACATGCAGGTGCAAACGTAGTCATACTGATGTGAACGCAGCGGGGATTCTCTGCATGCGTTCACATAGTATAGTGCCCGGTCACCCAATCAGCGGTCGGTCTCGGCGGTGGCCTGGAGATCAGAGGCGGCCACCAGGAGATCAGTGCGGCCGCCACTGATCTCCCGGTGGCTGCCTCTGATTTCTATGGAGATTTCAATGGATCCGCAGCATCTGCCTGCGTTGTCATGCGAAGGACACTGCGGATCCATTGAGCTCCATGCAGTCTTTGTGCACTTGCGGGCACTTGCTGATAAAATAAGCCCCCGCGAATGCACAGAAAATGCAACATGTTTGATTCGGAGGGTGCTATTAAAAAATACATCTGAATGCAAATGTAACCAAACGCAGCCATAGGCACGTACTATGCGTTCCCATATTATACATAGGAATGCAGCGCACATGTGTTTGGTTACACTGCATTCTGTAAACCAGCCCAATAGCCCCAGCCCTCCTCTCACAAGCAGTCACACACACACACCCCTCCCGGGCAAGTACAGGATGGAGATGTAAAGAACTCTATACACCCCCCAAGCACACACAAACACACACACACATAAACAAACATATACACAAACACACACATAACAAACATATACACACACATACACACACATAAACACACACACATAAACACACACACATACACGCATAAACACACACATACACACACACACACATACACACATAACACACACATAAACACACACACACACAAACACACACACACATACACATAACAAACATACACACACACATACACACACATAAACACACACACACACACACATAAACACACAGACATACACACACAAACACACACATAAACACACACACACACATAAACACACAGACATACACACACAAACACACACAAACACACACACACACATAAACACACACACATACACACACATACACACACATACACACACACACACATACACACACATACACACACACATACACACACACACACACATACACACACAAACACACATACACACACACAAACACACACACAAACACACATACACATACACACATACATAAAACACACACACATACACACACACACACACATACATACACGTAAAAACACACACAAGCTCTATGTTCCCATCCAGCAATGTCTTCCCCCTTGTGGCCCCCATTCCCCTCTGTTGTCTCACCCATGTGCTGTTCTGTTGTCTTCCTGGCGTTGAGGCGCACCGTGACTGTCCTCACTGCAGGGGATCAGCACCGCCCCGCAGCTGACGTCACAGGCCTCTGCCGGCTTCTTCAGCAGAGCGGAACTTTCCGCCAGACAGCACAGATGAGGAGCAGGGGGGGAGAGGGGAGAAGAGCGGGGGCGAGCCGGGGGGGGGGGTGAGCGAGGGGGGGGTGTTAGCTGCTGCCAGGAGCTTTCCGCCTTACTAGCTAGCAGGCAGAGCCGCCGACAGCAGAAGAAGAGAGGAGGGGTGGGCACAGCTACAGGAAGTGCCGCTTCACTTCCTCCCCATCCTCCCTCTTCGTCTCGGACACCCACTGTCGCGGCTGGCGGTAGGAGGCACTGACCCCCCCGCGGGGAGGCACGGGCCCCCCCAAGGGGGCGGGCCCGGTCGCAACCGCGACCGCTGCGACCGTGGTAGGTACGCCACTGGATCTGCCCTGATGCCCAGAAGCTTTGTGAGTCAGATCCAGGCCCAGAGGAAGAAGGTTCTGACCTTCATGTAGACCCTCATTTCCTAACACTAACTACTCTTGGTGGACACAAGGAGGATGATGCTGATGAGACTCAGATACCGGATTGGATTGACAAATTAAGTTTTCGGTCAAGGCAGGAAGAGGTTGGGTGGACAAGAGGACAAGAGGACAAGGGATGTGAGAACACAGTGGATGATGAGGAGGTTGGAGATCCCACTTACTGTCAACCCACAGTCTGCCAGTCTATGAGGTCAGCAGAGGAGATAGAGGAGGATGCTATTGACGACAAGGTTAGGTTGCGCCTTCCTGGACATATACGGAGTACTGGAAGCACGTCAACAACTGCATCCGCAGCCACAACTCTGAGCAGAAGTCGTGGTGGCTCTGCAGCTCGCATGGGCTCTAAACCTTGCCTAGCCTGGGCCTTTTTTGACATCACCAAGGATCTCCCAACTCATGTCATCTGTAAGATTTGTCACCAATCTCTGAGTAGAGGTCAAAAACTCACTAGCTTGAGTATTTCATGTATGAACTGCCACAAGGAAATAAAGCACAAGTCGCAGTGGGAAGCTCACTGTGCTAAAATGCGGGCTAACGGGGCGGGCCTACCACCATCTGCCCCATCAAGTGCATCCGTGTGCTCTTCATCATCTGTCACTGTGGGGACAGCTGGCACACATGCTTTTGGATGCAGACCTTCCACCTCTTTACCCACAACATGCAGTGTGATTGCCAGGTCATCACTTGGTTTTCAGTGGACCATGCTGCTGGTGTTGAGCTCTCTCAGACATCGAGAGCACCACCTTTGGATGAAGGTAACATTACATCTTCGCCTGCACCTCCCTCACAGACCAGCAGGTTGCCGGGGACACCCTACTCAACCCCATCTCAGCAGAGCAGCCAGCCCTCGATACCTCAGAAGTGGACAAGTAAAAGACCATTCCTTCCTAGTCATGAGAAAGCTAAGCGCTTGATTTCACCATCTGCAAGCTGTTGGCTACAGAAATGCTGCCTTTTCGCCTGATGGACACAGAGGATTTTCGAGACCTTATGTCCGTCGCAGTGCCCCAGTACCAGATGCCAAGTCGCCACTACTTCTCCAAGAAAGGTGTGCCTGCACTACACCAGCAGGTCACAGACAACATCACTGCTTCCTTGAGAAACTATGTGTGTGACAGGGTGCATTTTACCACAGACACTTGGACGAGTAAGCATGGACAGGGGCGTTACATGTCACTGACTGGGCACTGGTTAACTATGGTGAGAGTTGGAGAAGGGTTTTCTGTCCAAGTCTTGCCGTCCCCACGAGTTGTACGTCCATCCTCTGTAGGTAGAAGTTCCTCCACTGCTTCTGCCTCCTCAACCTCATCTCGGTCCTCCACCTCCACCCAAAGCCTGTCTGGTAATGCAACCCGAGTTGTAACTGCACAGAAGGAATCCTGCACACCTCCTTACTATGCTGGTAGCAGGGATCAACGCCATCAGGCAAATACTTGGGAAATGTAAGTCACACAACTGAGTTGTGGTCAGCTCTGGTGACCGAGTTTCAGCAATGGTTGTCTCCACTCAACCTGCAGCCAGGGAAGGCCATGTGCGACAATGCTGCAAACCTGGGTGCGGCCATACGCCAGGGCAACATCACACACATGCTTTGTATGCTCACGTGTTGAATCTGGTTGTCCAGCAATTTTTGACACACTATCCTGGCATAGATGTGCTTCTGCAGAGGGCACAGTCGCTGTGTGCTCACTTCCAGCATTCGCATCCCGCAGGTCAACGACTTGCTTCGCTACAGAAGTCTTTCGGCTTGCCCGTTCACCGGCTGAAATGCGATGTGCAGACAAGCTGGAATTCTACTCTGCACATGTTGCAGCGACTGTGGCAGCACCGCCAAGCCCTGGTGCAATACGTTATGACGTATAGCCTGGGCCAACGAGATCCAGAGGTGGGGAAGATCACGCTGCAGGACTGGTCTCAGATCAAGGACCTATGCACTCTTTTGCACAGTTTGAGATGGCAACGAAGATGTTTAGTGCTGACTATTCCGGTCATCTACATGCTGGAGCACAAGTTATCTACATGCTGGAGCACACTCTAAACAATATTCGGAGTCAGGTGGTGGGACAAGAGGAGGTGGAGGAAGTACAGGAGGAGTCCTATGCAGAAGAGATGACAACATCTCCAAGGTCCTCACGGTCGGCAGCACCAAGACGGCAGGCGTGGGAGGGTGGTAGAGAAGGATTAACGAGGGCGCATGGTAGCAACCAAACTCTTGAAGAAGTTGCAGGAGCCCAGGAAGAAATGGAGGACGAACTGGCGATGGGCATGGAAGAGTCAGCAGATGAGGGAGACCTTGATGACATTTATGTTGTGCGAGGTTGGGGGGAGAGGGCAGAGGAAGGAAGCATGATTCTCACCTCCCCACCACCAACACAACAAGGACTTGGTCCTCCTGGATGTGCAAGACATATGAGCGCCTTCTTGCTGCACTACCTGCAACATGACCCTCAGATTGTCCGAATTAGAAGTAATGCCGACTACTGGACTGCCACACTCTTAAATCCCCGTTACAAGACCAAATTTGCAGAAATAATTCCTACCATACAAAGGGACGCACGCAAGCAGGACTATCAGCAGAAACTGATACATAATCTGAGATTGGCTTTTCCACAAAACAGACAGAGTGAATCTCACAGTTTTAACCTGTCAACCATGGGACTGTCAAGTCATCATCACTCACACCATACCAGTAACACCATATCTGGTGGTGGTAACAGCAATTTTGTGGCCCCGTTTCACAATCTTTTTAAGACCATCATTTGCAAGGCCTGAAGACACGAGAAGTCTGATATGTAGTCAACGCCTGGAGCGGATGGTACAGGAGTATCTCCAACTTAACATCGATGCCATGACTGGGGAACTGGAGCCTTGCTCATTTTGGGCTTCCAATCTGGAAAAATGAACTGAGCTCGCCACTCACGCCTTGGAGATCTTGTCGTGCCCCGCAGCCAGCGTTCTCTCTGAACGTGTCTTTAGCAGCTGTTAGTGGCGTGCTGACAGAAAACTGCACGCATCTGTCCACCAAGAATGTGGCTTGTGGATTTTTGCCTAAAAGTAACCATTTAAAGTTTGCAACTGTGGTGCAATTAATGCCACTTAAGTGGTGTCTGTGCCCAAATTTTTGGAAAAAAGGGAGACTCTTCTTGAAGTCCCCTAAATGTGACACAATACTCATCGTCTGCACGAGGCCTTACAGATAGTGAGGAAAAACATCACCAAATACTCATAGGCTGCACGTGGCCTTACAGATACTGAAGTAAAACTCACCAAATACTCATCGTCTGCACGAGGCCTTACAGATTTTGAAGTATAACTCACCAAATACTCATTGTCTGAACGTGCCTTACATGTGAACAGGGGCCACACAGGGGCAGAGAACTGGGGCCACACAGGGGCAGAGGACAGGGGCCACACAGGGGCAGAGGACAGGGGCCACACAGGGGCAGAGGGCACACAGAACAGGGCCAGAGGAAAGTGGGATACAGGCCAGGGGACAGGGGCCACACAGGACAGGGGGCACACAGAACAGGGGAAGATGACAGGGGGACACAGGGCCAGAGGACAGGGCCAGTGGACAGGGAGACACAGGGGCAGAGGACAGGGAGACACAGGGGCAGAGGACAGGGAGACACAGGGGCAGAAGACAGAGGGGCAGAGGACAGAGAGGTACAGGACAGGGGTATACAGTGGTGGGGGACAGTGGGACACAGCGGCAGAGGACAGCGGGACACAGCTGCAGAGGACAAGGGGAGACAGCTAACAGCTAACCACTGAGCCACCATATACAGTGCTAACCACTGAGCCACTGCATACAGTCCTAACCACTGACCCATCATATACAGTGCTATCCACTGAGCCACCATATACTGTGCTAATCACTGAGCCACCATATACTGTGCTAACCACTGACCCACCATACAGTGCTAACCACTGACCCACCATATACTGTCCTAACCACTGATCCACCATATACTGTGCTAACCACTGAGCCACCATATACAATGCTAACTACTGAGCCACCATACAGTGCTAACCACTGAGCCACCATACAATGCTAACCACTGAGCCACAATAAAGTGCTAACCACTGTGTCACCATATACAGTGCTAACCACTGAGCCACCATACAGTGCTAACCACTGAGCCACTATATACAGTGATAGCCACTAAGCCACTGTATACAGTGCTAACCACTGAGCCACCATACAGTGCTATCCACTGAGCCACCATACAATGCTCACCACTGAGTCACCATACAGTGCTAACCACTGACCCACCATATACATTGCTAACCACTGAGCCACTGTATACAGTGCTAACCACTGAGCCACCATATACACCATATAAATGCGTACTTTCTGGAGAGAGGACTCTACTATTCAGCGGCTATTTCTACGGCACCTGTTCATTTCACCTCACACCCGATGCAATAGCATCGCGCCTATTTCTAGTCTAAAATATAATACATAATCACCAATAATGGTTGTCACAGACTTCCGGAGCTTATGTCGATATTCCAGAATGCACTGCGCCGCCCCGGAAGCAGCGCCATATTAGCACACCCAAGTGATAGGCATGCTAATATGGCGCAGGCTGGTGGTGGCGGCAGCACAAGCTACACATACCCACCAGGCCGCCTGCAGGGCCCCTCCAGCCTCCCACTACACCTCTCCCGATGCTGCAGACCCTGCACACCGCCCGTATTAAACCCCCGCACCCCCCTCAGCCGCCCACACTGCCCCACACAAGATGCCCGTGTGGTGCCCCTGCGTCCAGGAGGCCACAAAGGGAACTGCAGCCAGGCAGGTAGGACGACAGTTGAACACCAACACCCTGACAGCCCATACACCCACGTACAGTAGAGGGCAGCACCCAACCCGGAGCCTGGGAACTCTAGGCAGGCGAGGGGTGGTGGGTTTAGAGCAGTGGGTGGGCAAACACGTAGTCAGGTGACAGAGGGTAGAAATAGTGAAGGAGGTGGAGAAAGGAGTCAGTAGGCTGAGGTACGCTGAGATGAAAAGACTGAGATCACACGTCCTGGCAAAGTGGGGTGTAGGAGCGCAGAATCTGAACAGAGCCAGTGCGAGCTGCAGAGAGAAAGCACGTCCGAAGCCAGCACCCCGGGAGTGTGAGGGAAGAGAGGGACGGTGATACCGGGCCCTAGAACCACAGCTGAGACAACAGACTGCAGGCGGAGTAGCCCTCCTATGATACTTGAAGACACAGTAGAGAGAGCCTGGTAGAGCCTCACACGGGAGGACTGCTGGAGACTAGGCTGAAGTAGAGTGTCGGCTCCAGAGGGGACAGTAGCTTCACCCGGCATCCCCAGACAACCGACAGGGGACCACAATTACACGTTAGGGTCCCTACCCCAAAGGACAGACAGCTCAGTGGCAACCCAGAGGGCTCACAGGAGTCCGAGCCACCGCCATACTGTCCGGAGTCACGCACAACAAAATGAACAGATACAGAGAAAGTCAACAGCCTGGGAAGGACACAGAGACAGAGTGAGGGGTCACTTTAGGAAGACCTGGCTGCAGGGAGTAAAGGGAACCCAGAGGGAGAAGTGTGCCCGTGTACTGAACTGAACTGTAAGAACTGTACTGAACTGTAAGCTGAACTTGAGAACTTGAGAGGTAAACACAGTGAACCCTGAATACGACTCCCTTGTACGTCTCTGCCTAAATACTACTCCTTCCATACAGGTTTGCAGTAGCCCTACAACTGGAGAGCCACAGCGTGCAGGCTCCAACACTGAAGGAGGATTCCTGCAGCATCTGGACAGTAAGTGTACTACACTCAGCACCAGGCCTGCACACTACACAATAGACTTTCACCATCACTGTCCCGGGGAATACAGTTCTTCCCACAGGAACTATTCCATCTCTGCTGTCATCACATCATCCCCAGAGGTTCTGTGGCAGTGGCGGCCCCATTACTGGCCGCACACAGTGGGTGGCGTCACGACTGACATTTCCCCTGTAAATACCCCTTATTATTGCCAGGGCCTGGGACACGGTCCGGACCAGGACCACCCATGACTTCCCCAGTAGCAGACCCGGTCCGGTACCGAGTACCCCGTCCCAGTGGGCTCGACACCCGCACCCCCTCCTCCATCGCCCATACAACCTCCGGCGACCGCACAGCCTCCGCCCCCTGCACAGCGCCACCCAAGACCTCGTCCTCCCTGCCGCTCCATCCTCTCTGCACTCTCCTCACCCCTCCGGTGCTTGTGTGCAGTGACCGAGGCCGGCAGCTCCATGCTGCAGTCCATCCTGCTGGAACCGCCCCCTGCACATCGTGCCCGACTACAGCCACGGCATGGAGGAGCTGCTCCTGGATTTCTACCAGCTCAGGGAGCTGCACAAGGTGAGGATAGCTCAGGGAGGACAGGAGGCCATGGAGGACAGGAGGCCATGGAGGACTGGAGGCCATGGAGGACTGGAGGCCATGTAGGACAGGAGGCCAGGGAGGAGAGGAGCCAGAGAGGACAGGAGGACAGGAGGCCATGGAGGACAGGGAGGACAGGAGCCCATGGAGGAGAGGAGGCCAGGGAGGAGAAGAGGCCAGGGAAGAGAGGAGGCCAGGGAGGACAGGAAATCGAGGCCAGGGAGAAGAGGAGGCCAGAGTGGAGGCCACAGGAAAGGAAAGAGAGGCTTAGGGAATGAAGGCCAGAGAGGACAGAAAGTGGTGAGACCAGGGAGGAGAGGAAAGGGATGCCAGAGAGGAAGAGACCAGGAAAGAGGGGATGGGAGGCTGATGCAGCTGCCGAAGGTGAGGTAAGGCCTGAGGAGGAGAGGAGAGGAGGCCAGAGAGGAGAGGAGGCCAGGGAGGACAGGGAATGGAAGCCAGGGAGGAGAGGAGGCCAGGGAGGAGAAGCCTGGGAGGACAGGAAAGGGAGACCAGAGAGGAAGAGGCCGGGGAAGAGAGGATGGGAGACTGATGCAGCTGCCAAAGATGAGGAGAGGACTGAGGAGGAGGAGGAAAGGAGCCTTAGTGAGGAGAGGAGGCCAGGGAGGCCAAGGATGAGAGGAGACCAGGGAGGATAGGAAATGGAGGCTGGAGAGGAGAGGAGGCCTGGGAGGACAGTAAAGGGAGGCTAGGGAGGAGAGGAGGCCAGAGTGGATGCCACAGGAGAGGAAAGAGAGGCTCAGGGAATGGAGGCCAGAGAGGACAGAAGGTGGTGAGACCAGGGAGGAGAGGAAAGGGATGCCAGACAGGAAGAGGCCAGGAAAAAGGGGATGGGAGGCTGATGCAGCTGTCAAAGGTGAGGAGAGGCAGAGGAGGTGAGGAGTAGGAGTAGAGGAGAGGAGAGGAGGCCAGGAGCCCAGAGAGGCCAGGAGGCCAGGAAGGAGATGTAGCCATGGAGGTCAGGAAAGGGAGCCCAGAGAGGAGAGGAGGCCAGGAGGAGAAGCCTAGGAGGACAGTAAAGGGAGGCCAGGAAGGAGAGGAGGCCAGAGTGGAGGCCACAGGAGAGGAAAGAGAGGCTCAGCAAATGGAGGCCAGAGAGGACAGAGGAAGAGAGCCCAGGGAGGAGAGGAAAGGGAGGCCAGAGAGGAAGAGCCAGGGAAGAGAGGATAGGAGGCTGATGCAGCTGCCGAAGGTGAGGAGAGGATTGAGAAGGAAGAGGAGAGGAGCCTAGGGAGGACAGGGAGGAGAGGAGCCCAAAGAGTACAGGAGACGAGGGAGGAGAGGAGGCTAGGGAGGAGAGGAACCCAGAGAGGAGAGGAGGCCAGGAGCCCAGGGACGAGAGGAGGCCAGGGAAGACAGGAAATGGAGGCCAGGGAGGAGAAGCCTGGAAGGACAGGAAAGGTAGGCCAGGGAAGAGAGGAGCCCAGAGAGGAGGCCACAGGAGAGGAAAGTGAGGCTGAGGGAATGGAGGCCACAGAAGACAGGAGGAGGAGAGGCCAGTGAGGAGAGGAAAGGGAGGCCATAGAGGAGGCAACCAGGGAAGCTGAGAGACGCTGAGGGAGCTGCCGAAGGTGAGGAGATGCCAGAGGAGGAGAGGAAGGCGAGGCCATGAAGAAGAGGCCACAGGAGAGGAAAGAGAGGCTGAAAGGAAAAGGCCAGAGAGGACAAATGGAGAGCCCAGGGAGGAGAGGAGAGGGAGGCCAGGGAAGAGTGGATGGGAGGCTAAGGGAGCTGATGAAGGGAGGAGAAGCCAGAGGAATAGGAGACTGAGGAAAGAGAGGCCAGAGGAGTAGGCTGAGGAAAGAGAGGCCAGAGGAGTAGGCTGAGGAAAGAGAGGCCAGAGGAGGCTGAGGAAAGAGAGGCCAGAGAAGGAGGCTGAGGAAAGAGAGGCCAGAGGAGGAGGCTGAGGAAAGAGAGGCCAGAGGAGGAGGCTGAGGAAAGAGAGGCAAGGGAAGGAGAATGAGGAAAAAGAGGCACCCACTGAGCCACCGTACAGTGTTAACCACTGAGCCACCATACAGTGCTAACAACTCACCCACCGTACAGTGCTAACCACTGAGCCGCCGTACAGTGCTAACCACTGAGCCACCATACAGTGCTAATAACTGACCCACCATACAGTGCTAACCACTGAGCCGCCGTACAGTGGTAACCACTGAGCCACCATACAGTACTAACCACTGAGCCACCATACAGTGATAACCACTGAGCCGCCATACTATGCTATCCACTGAGTCACATATACAGTGCTAACCACTGAGCCACCATATACAGTGCTAACCACTGAGCCACTATACTGTACTAACCACTGAGCCACCATACTGTGCTAACCACTGAGTCACCATATACAGTGCCAACCACTGAGCCACCATACTGTGCTAACCACAGAGCCCCCGTGCAGTGCTAGCCACTGAGCCACCATACTGTGCTAACCACTGAGCCACCATATACAGTGCTAACCACTGAGCCACCGTATACAGTGCTAACCACTGAGCCACCATATACAGTGCTAACCACTGAGCCACCATAAAGTGCTAACCACTGAGTCACCTTATACACCGCTAACCACTCAGCCACCATACTGCGCTAATCACTGAGCCACCATATACAGTGCCAACCACTCAGCCACCATAGTGTGCTAATCGCTGAGTCACCGTGTACAGTGCTAACCACTGAGCCATCATATACAGTGTTAACCACTGAGTCACCATACAGTGCTAACCATTGAGCCACCATACATTGCTAAGCACTGAGCCACCATACAGTGCTAAACACTGAGCTACCATACAGTGCTAACCACTGAGCCACCATACAGTGCTAAACACTGAACCATCATACAGTGTTAACCACTGAGCCACTGCATACAGTGCTAACCACTGAGGCACCATACAGTGCTAACCACTGAGCTACCATATATAGTGCTAACCACTGAGCCACCATACAGTGCTAACCACTGAGCCACCATACAGTGCTAGCCACTGAGCCACCATATAAAGTGCTAACCACTGAGCCACCATACAGTGCTAACTACTGAGCTACCGTATACAGTGCTAACCACTGAGCCACCGTATACAGTGCTTACCACTGAGCCACCATACAGTGCTAACCACTGAGCCACCATACAGTGTTAACCACTGAGCCACCATATACAGTGCTAACCACTGAGCCACCATATACAGTGCTAACCACTGAGCCACCATACAGTGCTAACCACTGGGCCCCATATACAGTGCTAACCACTGAGCCACCATATACAGTGCTAACCACTGAGCCACCATATACAGTGCTAACCACTGTGCAACCATTCAGTGCTAACCACTGAGCTACCATATACAGTGCTAACCACTGAGCCACCATACAGTGCTAACTACTGAGCTGCCATATACAGTGCTAACCACTGAGCCACCGTATACAGTGCTAACCACTGAGCCACCATACAGTGCTAACCACTGAGCCACCATATACTGTGATAACCACTGAGCCACCGTATACAGTGCTAACCACTGAGCTACCATATGCAGTGCTAACCACTGAGCTACCGTATACAGTGCTAACCACTGAGCCACCACATACAGTGCTAACCACTGAGCCACCGTATACAGTGCTAACCACTGAGCCACCATACAGTGCTAACTACTGAGCTACCATATACAGTGCTAACCACTGAGCCACCATATACAGTGCTAACCACTGAGCCACCATATACAGTGCTAACCACTGAGCCACCATACAGCTCTAACTCCTGAGCTACCATGTACAGTGCTATCCACTGAGCCACCATATACAGTGCTAACCACTGAGCCACCATATACAGTGCTAACCACTGAGCCACCGTATACAGTGCTAATCACTGGGCCACCATATACAGTGCTAACCACTGAGCCACCATACAGCTCTAACTCCTGAGCTACCATATACAGTGCTAACCACTGAGCCACCGTATACAGTGCTAACCACTGAGCCACCGTATACAGTGCTAACCCCAGAGCCACCGTATACAGTCCCAACCACTGAGCCACCATATACAGTGCTAACCACTGAGCCACCGTATACAGTGCTAACCATTGAGCCACTGTATACAATGCTAACCACTGAGCCACCGTTACCAGTGCTAACCACTGTGCCACCGTATACAGTGCTAACCACTGAGCCACCGTATACAGTGCTAACCACTGAGCCACCGTATACAGTGCTAACCACTGAGCCACCGTATACAGTGCTAACCACTGACCCACCGTATACAGTGCTAACCACTGACCCATCATATACAGTGCTAACCACTGAGCCACCATATACACCATATAAATCCTGCAACAACAGCGTATTCTCTGGAGAGAGGACTGTACTATTCAGCGGCTATTTCTACGGCATCTGTTCTTTTCACCGCACTCCCGATTCAATAACATTGGGCCTATTTCTAGTATCTATATAAGGCTGGAGGGGTGGGGCCTACACAGCATCCACAGCTAATCACTGTATAAGATTACATCAGGGACAGGGATCTCCAGGCTGACAACACAGAGACAGGAGATCTTATTTCCTGCATTCACATCTGGATGCTCCATGTCATCAGTAAGGACAGAGCTGAGGGGGGCCATCAGCTGTAGCACGGAGCAGAGTAATCTGAATGCAGGAGATTCACAGCAGCTTTATGCTGACAGCATAAATTCCTTTGTCTGAGGCAATCTAATATGATCTGTACCCAGTTACTCTGTGTAGACCCTGCCCCCTCACTCTTATATGTGATCTTTATAAACACCCTAGTGGGGATATCTTCTAGATTTATGAATGGATTTTTACCAGATTTCTGTTATGAAGTATATTTGAAAGTTTCCCAAAATCACTTGCTCTACATTATTATTTAGTAAAAGTTTAAATGGCGGGTACACTTTAACCTATTTGTAAATACCCTAATACATCTTTCTTGGATGGCAATAAGTTCTAATAGATAGATGGGAAGTGTTTGAAATTCTGCTTGGCTCTGTAATAAATTATTTCTCAAAAATAGTAGGTAGCAATAACACATTACAGTCTATCAAGGATCCAAGCCAGCACTCTTTTATTATATGTTTGTTTTAGGACCAGGAGATTATCATTGTGGGACTACATCGCCTCCTGTCTAGTTGCCTAACACTCCTCTGGCTGTGATTATCAGCTCACTGTCTATAGATATTGTTCTAGAGAACTCAGTGTGGATGGGGGCAGCTTTATCAGTTCTGCTGCATTGCCAATTCTAAGGCTGGCTTTACACTACGGCTGTGATCCGATCCGTGGCTGTCCGCTTGAGCCAGACAGCCCCGGACTGGATCATCACACAGAACCAGAGGGCTAATTTGCCCTCGAGTCCGGTGTGCAGCCGGACGCAGCTGCCACCGCTGATATGTCCTACCCTATCCTCGCGGGGAGCTAGCCGCGGTCCGGACCTATCAGCGGGTGCAGCTGCATTCAGTTGCACACCGGACCCAAGGGCAAATGAGCCCTCTGGTTCTGTGTCATGATCCGGTCCGGGGCTGACTGGCTCAAGCGGACAGCCACGGATCGGATCATAGCTGTAGTGTGAAGCTGGCCTAAGAACAATGTCAGAACCGATGCACCCTGTAAGATAAGTGATACATCATTGAATTCAGGTTCTTGTACCTACATCATGCTGCTATCGGATGAAGTAACAAAAACCAGCTGACAGATTCACTGCAATCACCCTGCACAAAAATCGCTCTACCCTGAAAAATTAAGCAAAATATATCATTTTCTATTATGCACACGTAGATTAGCCAAAAGAGTTTTGCTCAAATGAAACAAGACATTTTGCCAAGTCTTTCTATTCCCTGTTCTATGTGAATAATAATTGTCTGCTTGGTTTCCCATTTTAACTGAATACATTCACTTGCAGGTGCTTATTGGATTTTAAAGGCATTGTTGAGGATAATGAATCTCAACGGTTCTATGAGAATTTAATGAATTTCCATTTGTAACCGCACGTTATGCTTACAAGCATAAATTCTGAAGAAAATGCTTCTTTGTTTACATGCATTGTCGATAATCCTTCATTTTGTTTGCAGTGATAATGAAAACAAATGATCATTACACAATGAAGTGCAGTGTGGAATGCTGTTTAAACCCTTGTCCTTCAGAATTCGTTCTCTCGGATATAGAAAGTCCCAAGAACAAGCTTTATAAGAACATACGTTTTTTTCTTCTTTACTTTAAAATTCAATATCTGTAAAGAAAAGAAAAAAATTACACTCCAATTAATTTTCTATATATACTTGACCTTTTCTGGGAATCAGTTATTTGAAATATGGACCTTTCATCATTACTATGAACAAAAGAACGTAATGATTTCATTTGTCACCAAAAGATATATGCGGAAATGAATGACCTGTTATTGAATGCACATGCAGATTTGTAGGGCATTCATCAAGGACTTTAATCTAATGCATTGTGTTTCGGATCAGACTTATATACAGATCTATGTAATAGGCCTAGACAGAAGTAGGAGCAATTTCTTACTTCTTTGAGCTCGATACAGAAATTACAAAAAAACTCTCTAATTTGAGAAATATTATTTTCATAAGGTTATTTCCCCACAACCGTATAATCCCTGTCCATACGTATTGACCATTGCCCATTTAGTATATTTAGTCTGTACTGAATATGAGGAGAAAACTAGACCAACAAGAAACTCTCCTTATCACTAGCAAAGAAAAAAAGATCATATCTACTGTGGCAAAATATCTTTGTGGCTTCAACCACAGCATGTTTTTACTTCTCAAAATCTTAAGCATTCTGTATGACATCAATTGCCTAATCATGATCTCACTGCTTCACCACAGCATTATCTCAGACCTGCCTGGTGTGTTCCTTGGTCTTCATGATGCTCTCTGCACTTGCATTTATACGGAGACTTGATTACACACAGGTGGATTCTATTTATCACTACCAGTCATTTAGGACAACATTGGATCATTCAGAGATCCTCACTGTACTTTCGGAGTGAGTTTGCTGCACTGAAAGTAAAGGGGCTGAAAAATATTGCACACCCCACTTTCCAGTTTTTTATTTGTTAAAAAAGTAAAATATCCAATATATTTCGTTGCACTTCACGATTGTGTCCTACTTGTTGTTGATTCTTCACAAAAATATTAGAATTTATATCTTGATGTTTGAAGCCTAAATGTGGCAAAAGCCTGAAAAGTTCCAGGGGGCCAAATACTTTCACTAGTCACAGTATATATCTTTTTTGTGTGTACAAATGTGAATCTACGATGTTCTGTTATACCATATTATGTCTTTCTACACCAAGTTCCCCAGACCTCGTCTATAGCCTCTCATACAGCCAGATCAGAATATCCCACACACTAAACTGATGAGGGGCAATCACCCCGAAACGCAGCATCTGTAGTTTGGGGTTCTGATCTAGCACAAATCCTTAGTCATATTAAAAGGCTTGTCAGAAAGTCGACTATGACTTTGAGGAGCTACCTAAAGGTGGCACTAGAGTTTGTCCACTTCCTCACTGAAGTGCAAATTTACATTCATTGAGGAATTTTCAGGTTTTGATTAACCACTAATCATAAAACAATAATACAATCGGTTCCTCTTATCTCAGAACTCGGATTTTACCTCCCCAGCTCCTCTCCCCCTCCCAAGACTGACTCTGCTTTACATCACCTGCCGTATTTACTGCGTCATCCTTTCCTGCTTATGTATATATGTTTGCATCTTCAGAAGTTGTATCATTAAGCCTAATGAAGAGGCCATAGAGTCTCGAAAGCTTGCTTTGCTTTTGCTTACCTTCTTTTCAGTTAGCCATTAAAATGTATCAACCACTGAGGACTCTCAGATTCCAATATTTTTCAATCTACTGGCTAACACGGTACAAATATTTATTACGTTATTCTTCCCTTGCAGGTTTGATGCAGAAATAAATCTGCAGCTTGTTAATTGTTGCTGTCTTTTTGCAGCATATTTCCACCCCAGAATGCACGAAGAACACGTGGAAAAACGTATGCCAAAAACACATCAGAATAAAACTGAAAACGTGTCAAAAATGCATCAAAAAAGCATTGCATTTGGTGCGCTCTAGTGCCAGGAGATGCAAAATTGATGCAGAAATTTCTACAGCCAAATACTCAATATGCACACATACCCTAAACTTTAGGGCCTAAAGGATTTTTAATAGTGATGGACAAACCCACCGATGTTCAGGTTTGGTGGACCTGGACAGACTTTTTTTAAAGTCCAGGTTCGGGATTGGACTTAACCCAAACTTGAGTCTGAACCCGGAACCCACACTTTAAAATTCTGAAATGGTGGCTGGGGGATGTAAAAAAAAAGCAAAACAGTGATTAAACATCAGTGTGCTTGTACTTCCGGGCTGCTCATAAACTTCCTCAGTTATTCACGATACCGTAAATGCTAGAATGTATGGGTTGCTTCCAGGTTACTGCGCTCGCTCCTATAGCCAATAACAGATGCTTACTCTCTGCGACAGAATCTGTGATTGGCTGTTGCACCCCTCACCCATTATGTCGGTGTCTGTGAATAGTTACCATACTCAACGAACCTGACATCATAGTAGTGTAAAATTAATAATATAAAAAAAGATGTAGAGCTTTGATGTACTTTCGATTCTGAGTGCAGAAAAAGTGAACAGGTACGGGCTGCATGGCTTTACCTTGGCTGGTAATTAAAAATTCATGGTAAGCCATTAATTTCTTTTTAATTATTTAAATAAATAAAAAAAAATGTGGTCTTTGCCCTATTTCTGATTGCCAGCCAAAGTAAAATACTAGGCAGCTGAGGGTGGTTTTCTCAGCATGGTGAGGCCCATAGTTATTGGGCACCCCAGGCTAAAGAATAGCAGCCCTCAGCTGCCCCAGAAATTGGAAAATCCATTAGAAGCGCCAATTCATGGCACTTTACCCAGTTCTTCCCAATGCTCTGGTGGGGTGATAGAAGGAGTTAATCGCTGGGGTCACACTACCGTTATTAGCAGATTTTACTGGGCTGCGCTTAATACTTTTCTCCAGAAGCGCATACCGTTAATGCTATGCGTTTCTGGAGAACGCTGCCCTATAGCAACCCGCAGTGTACCTTGACAGCGGACGCACACAGAGCTGCAGGGCAGCCGCTTTTCAGGAGCACACAGGAAACGTTGCTTGCATAGTGTTAACTATATGCATTCTGGAGAAAATTTCTAAGTCATTAGTGCAGACCGGTACAATCTGCTAGTAATAGTAATGTGATCCAAGCCAATGACAGCTGAGTATTGATAGCTTTTCAATTAGCCCTAGATTGATAATGTTCAGGTCTCTATTATTATTATTATTTATTTATATAGCGCCATTATATTCCATGGCGCTTTACATGCTAAAAGGGGTAGACTAGGACAAGTAACATAGTAGCAATACAAGTAACAATAAATGTGGACAATTCGGTCATACAGATACAAGAGGGGAGAAATCCTGTCCGCGAGGGCTCACAGTCTACAAGGGGTGGGGATACAGTGGTAGGGGGAAGTTCCAGTCGTGAGGCGGTGTGGTGGACCGGGTCTTATTGCAGGTGGTAGGCTTGGCGGAACAGGTGGGTCTTCAGGCTCCCAGAGTAGGAGAATGTCTGATGTGTTGGGGCAGTGAGTTCCAGAGTATGGGTGAAGCACGGGTGAAATCATGCATGCGGTTGTGCGAAGAGGAGATGAGGGAACTCTTGGGAGGATCGCAGGTTGTGTCACGGTAGGTATCGGGAGACCATGTCAGAGATGTATGGAGGGGACAGGTTGTGAATGGCTTTGTATGTCATGGTTAATGTTTTAAACAGGGATCTCTGGGAAGTAGGGAGCCAGTGAAGGGCTTGGCAGAGGGGGGAGACAGGGGAGTAGCGGGGGGACAGATGGATTAGGCGGGCAGGATAGATTGGAGAGGTGCAAGGGAGGTATTGGGGAGGCCGGTGAGCAGGAGGTTGAAGTAGTCGAGGCGGGAGATGATGAGAGTGTGAATAAGGGTTTTAGCACTGTCGTGGTCAAGGAAAGTGCGGATCCTATAAATGTTTTTGAGCTGGAGTCGGCAGGAGGTGGCAAGGGCCTGGAAGACTAGCGTCTTGGGGGGGAAGACTATGAACTCGGTTTTGTCCATGTTCAGCTTAAGGAAGTGAGCAAAGTAGAAGGATGAGATGGCGGACAGGCAGTGTGGAATTTTGGATAGAAGGGAGGCGATGTCAGGACCAGACAGGTAGATTTGGGTGTCGTCTGCGTAGAGGTGGTACTGGAGGCCATGGGACTCAATGAGTTGCCCTAGGCCGAGAGTGTAGATTGAGAACAGTAGCAGTCCAAGAACCCAGCCCTGGGGGACCCCGACAGATAGGGGTGTAGTGCGAGGAGGATGTGTGGGAGTGGGTGACGCTGAAGGCCCGGTCTGTTAAGTATGAGGAGATCCAAGAGAGGGCAAGGTCCATGATGCCAAGAGATTCCAGGATCTGAAGTAGAATGGAGTGGTCAGCAGTGTCAAAGGCGGCGGACAGGTCGAGGAGGAGGAGAACAGAGTAGTGGCGCTTGCTTTTGGCAGTCAGTAGGTCGCTGGTGACTTTGGTCAGGGCTGTTTAAGTGGAGTGGAGGGGTCGGAAGCCAGATTGCAGGCGGTCAAAGAGGGAGCAGGAGGACAGGTGAGAGGACAGCTCAGAGTGGATATGCTGTTCAAGTAGTTTAGAGGCGAAAGGGAGGAGAGATAAAGGGCGGTAGTTGGAGACAGTCGTGGGGTCGATGGAGGGTTCTTTGAGGATGTGTGTGATCAAGGCGTGTTTCAAGGCTGAGGGGAAGGTGCCAGTGGTAAGTGATAGGTTGAAAAGATGAGTTAGAGCTGGGATGACAACAGAGGTGAGGTTGGGAATGAGGTGGGATGGGAGCGGGTCATGGGCGTTGGTGGTGAGGTGTGTTTTTTACAGGAGGGAGGAGAGCTGGCCTTCAGTTATGGGGGGGAAGCAGTTGATGGAAGGAGAGGGCAGTATAGGTGAAAGGGGAGGCTGTGGGGACAGTGGATCAAAGCTGTCTCTGATTCTGTCAATCTTTTCTTTGAAGAAGGAAGCAAAGTCTTCTGCAGAGATAAGGGGAGAGGGAGGGGGAGCAGGCGGGCTGAGTAAGGAATTGAAGATTTTGAAAAGTTGTTTGGGATTGCGGGACAGGGAGGTTATTAGGGATAAGAAGAAGGTTTGTTTGGCGGTAGCAAGTGCAGTCTTGAAGGCGATGAGGGACTGTTTGAACAGCGCAAAGTGCTCAGTGGAACGTGATTTTTTCCATCGCCTCTCAGCGACCCTGGATGCCCGTCTCAGGTCTTTAGTGAGGGTGATGTGCCAGGGTTGCCTGTTAGTGCGTGGAGCGTGGTATGTGAGGAGGGCGGCTAGGTCGAGGGCCTTCGTTAATGTGGTGTTGTAGAGGGTGGTGGCAGTGTCTGTGTCACGTATAGATGTTATGTTGGCGAGAGGGAGGACGGATTCTGAGAGTGAGTGTAGATCAATGTGTTTTAGGTTTCTGCGGGGATGATCAAGTTAGACCCACCCATTATCAATCTCATGAGGAAATAATTAAAAAACACAACACAAAGAGAAAAATCTTTTATTTGAAATAAGTCAGACAGGCCACTCTCATTATCCAATTTATTACCCCAACATACCCTCCAACAATAATCCACAATTATGTTCACAAGAAGCACACCCAGCTCTGCTGCATCCAGAGAATGCAGCAAGGAAACAAGCATCCTCTCGATGCAATCTCTGTGATCACACTGACTGCCGCAAGGAACATCCCTCACTGAGTCACTGAAGGTTCCCCATGGCTGCCGTGGCACTTCAGTGACTCAGTGCAACTGCATGATCCCAACACCATTGGAAGTGACAATATCCACAGTCTCCCATGGAAATGTTCAGTCCTACGCCTACCAAACCCTCAAGAAAAAGAGGAAGTACTCCCTTACTTATCAATGAGCCATGAATAGTAACAGTATTCACATTAAACGTTATTCTGCGAGTTTTTGTGTACTCGGCTTGCTATATTCGGATGTCCTGCCCTGCAGTTTTGGCTCCTCCTTTGCAGCCACCAAACATGCTGGGTTTCTTAACCAATCATAGTAATGCCGCAGACATATGGTTGTAGCATTACTGTAATTGGCTGGCCGCCAGTGTCATAAGGCCTATTTAAGCCTTGCCGCTGCCATTTTGCCTGCATTGAATCCGGAGCCTGTGTTCTAAAAGCATAAGGAGAGATCGCTCAGCTGCTAGTGAGAGTGTTAGTCCTCTTCATAACACAAGATCCCTTTTCAGTGCTACCTCTAGTGTATACTACCTCATTGTAGATTAGCAAAGGAGAGATATTGAAGAAGGGACAGTTGAAAGGATCCATTCATCATATGCATAATACCACCAAATCAATAGCTCTTTTGAGAGCTGAAGAGACACAGTACAGAGTTAGACTACAGGGAGGGCGAGTTACTCCAGCAGGGTCAGTGTAAAGCAGAAGTAGTCCAAACATTTCTGCCTGCTGCAAACCTCGCACCAGGACATTTCATTCGCTCAGTGCTTCTGTCCACATTACAAAAAGGCGGTTTTCCCAATGCAAAGCAGCAGTAGTCCAAACATTTCCTGCTGCCTGCTACAAATGTCACACTAGGCCATTTCACCCGCTTGTGCTTCTGTCCACATTACAAAAAGGCAGTTTGCCCAACGCAAAGCAGCAGTAGTCCAAATATTTCCTACTGCCTGCTACAAACAACACACCAGCCATTTAACCCTCTGGTGCTTTTGTCCACCTTACATAAAAGCAGTTTGCACAACACAAAGCAGCAGTAGTCCAAACTTTCCTACTGCCTGCTACAAAGTACGCACCAGGCCATTTAACCCGCTAGTGCTTCTGTGTACATTACAAAAAGACGGTTTACCCAACGCAAAGCAGCAGTAGTCAAAACATTTCTTACTGCCTGCTGCAAACTTCGCACGAGACCATTTAACCCACTGGTGCTTCTGTCCCCATTACAAAAAAGCAGTTTGCCCAATGCAAAGCTGCAGTAGTCCAAACATTTCCTGCTGTCTGCTACAAACCTCTCACCAAGCCATTTAACACGCTGGTGCTTCTGTCCACATTACAAAAAGGTGGTTTTCTCAATGCAAAGCAGTTCAAACATTTCCTACTGCCTGCTACAAAGCATGCACCAGGCCATTTTCCCCACTATTTTGGCTGTGAGTGTGACAGCTAGATTGGCTTGTGTCATCCAACAAAAAGCCTGTTGTTAAGAGGCAGGGATGTGGATGTGGACGTAGTGGTGTCCGTGGTGTGAAAGAAGACACTGAGTCTGTGTCAGGTCAGAAGAAGAAGCATGGATCTACTATGTTCCTGGAAAAATTTCCCGGTATTGAACGTAAACGTGCTTGGAAGCCAGAAGACCAAGATAAAATTATGTCTTGGATAGCAGACACTGCCTCTACGCATTTGTCAAGCAAAAACAAATCTTACATTACCACACAATCTATTGTCGATACGCAGAAGGCTGGACCATCCAATCCTGAAGCTGGTTGTCCTTCCTCCCGCCATTATCAGAGACAGGGGACATATGACCCCATACTTGGCCACTCAGAGGATCTATTTGGCATGTATTGTTTGGTTGGCTCTAGCCTATCACTGTGCAGCATTGAAGAGAGTTGTGAGGAGGTGTCATGTGTTTATGCTCAAGTATTTGAGGACCTATGGCCAGAAGAAAGCCACTTCGAGGAACGTCATTTACTGTCTCCAGAGGGTAGGCTGATGATGAGACACAGTTGCCATCAGTATCTATAAAATGAGAATGCGCATAGGGTCTTATCCTCAATAGGAATCAAATCTCATACAGTATGAAAACTGCTCACCTGATTTAGTTGTGAAGCCCACAACTAGCTTGATCGCTCAAACACAGCAGCCGCAGCCGGGACCACACTTCCACAACGTGGGGGTGAAACTCTATCAGGGACCAAGTGTCTTTCGGTCCGCGCCGCTGCTCCAATGAGTATCAAAAAACACTGGAGTGCTTTGAAACAAGGTATCTTCAGTTTTATTTTCCAACGCGTTTCGGAGCTAACACCCAGCTCCTTCCTCAGGGAAGGAGCTGGGTGTTAGCTCTGAAACGCGTTGGAAAATAAAACTGAAGATACCTTGTTTCAAAGCACTCCAGTGTTTTTTGATACTCATTGGAGCAGCGGCGCGGACCGAAAGACACTTGGTCCCTGATACAGTTGCCATCAGGTAAGCCTATAATGTCAACTGGGAAGAAGAATAAGATGGAAGATGAGGTGGTCGATGATGAGTCCACTGATCCGACCAGGACCGTTGGCAAGCATATCCATGACAGCAACTCAGAGACAGATGGATATGTAGCACCAACACAGGCACCAAGGGGTTGTCGTGGTTTGCCAAGAGTGAAAACTGGGTCAACTGTTCCCAACACCACCCCTGCTGTGGGCCAAGTCAGGACAAGGAGGAATTCAGCTACTGTGTGGAATTTTTTTCTGAAAGTCCTTCAGACAAAAACATTGTAGTCTGAGCATCTACAATACCAAGTTGAGCAGAGGTCTGGGCAAAGGCAACCTCAGCACCATCAGTATGCAAAACCACATGGCAGCCAAGCACCCCAGTAGGTGGGCGGAGCACCAGGGTACCAAATCTGTCTGGGGGTCAAACCACTGCCATGTTACATGGGCTATGTTCTTCAGACTCTGCAATTCAGGAAGCTGACGCTCATACCTCAAGCCCACAGGCAGCGGTTGTTCACTCACAACAAACATCAACCACTTCCACTTCCTTGTCCCAGCGAAGCGTCCAATTGTCTGTGCCTGAGACTTTGGAAATAAAGTGTAAATACCCAGCCACGCACCCACAGACACAAATACTAAACTCCCACATTGCCAAATTGCTAGCTGTGGAGATGTTGCTGTTCAGGCTTGTGGGAACACAGTCTTTCCGTGATCTCTTGGCTGCGGTACCCCACGATACAGTGTTACTTCTGCTCAGCAGAAATACTCTCCCCATCAATGGGAGGATGGAAGCTGAGCAACAGCACATCGGCAAAGTGGCAATACGCTCTGCTGAAGCTGATCAGTTTATGTCAAAAACCGCACACTGCAGCAGAGCTTTGGCAAGTTTAAAAACAACAGACCAATCAGTGGCTCTTCCCGCTGCTCCTCCAACCTAGTCTGGTCATCTTCAATAATGGGAATAACCTTGTGACAGCTTTAAAGGTTGGCAAGCTTGTACACGTGCCATGCATGGCTCATGTGCTGAACCTAGTTCTTCAGAAACTTCTGAAAACTTACCGTGACTTGCCGTATATATCCTTGAGAAGGATTAGTGCCATATTAACGCCCATTTTTGCCATTCCTCTACCGCTTTTGCTGCTCTTACAATGCTGCAAAAGACCTTGAAATTTCCAAATCATCGACTCATTTTCAACATGCTCACACGGCGGAGGCTTAGTGAGCAGCAAACGGCAGTAGCTGAATATCAGCTTCAACATGACCATCAGATTAAGAGTCAGCCACCACACATAACAACTGTCGAGTGGGTGTGAATCGCTGACATTTGTGAGGTTCTCGAGAAATTTGAGTACTACATCAACCTCGTGAGCTGGGGTCAGGCTATTATCAGTGTAACCATCCAGCTGCTGTGTCTCCTGAAACAATCATTGCACAATCTCAAAGATGAAGCTTTGAGTGGCCAGCATGTGGGTATGGAGCCAGATTTCCGAATGGGTGATACTACCCAGCTTGGCCAATATTCTGAGACAACATTGGGTGATCCAGAGGAACATGAGCAGGACGAGGAGGAAGAAGACTTGTTTTATGATGCTACCAAGGAGACTCCTAATGCTACAGAGAAGACACCCAACCCAAGCTTCATGTCAGTTCAGGCTGGATGGGATGGAGAGGAGGAGGTGAAGGAGGAGAGTCAGTGTGAGGAGAGGATGGGTACTGGTCCTACTGTTGGGGTCACTGAAGATTTGCCTTTTGCCAGCTTGGCCCTCATGGCACAGTTCATGTGTAACTTTCTGTGGCAAGACCCTCGCATGATACACATTTTATCCAACAACCTATACTGGTTGGCCACCTTTCTTAATCCACCGTACAAGGATAAATTTCCTTCTCTCCTTTTGGAGTCACCAAACAGTTTTACAATGGAATCCTTCAAGAGGGTCGTTGTAGCTCAGTTGCTGAAAACATCACCCTCAGACAATGCTGGTGGCAGAAGTACCAGCTTTATTCAACACCAAGGGATAATGAGGAGAGACACAAACACCAGGTCCTACAGAGGTGGGGGAAAATGTCAGAAATTGGGTAATTTCAATAAACCATTACAACACCAAGGGCTATCTGTGCCTGTAACAATGCCAAGGAGGAAGAAGTTGCCGAACATGGTCAAGATGTCCTTAAGTGACAATACGTGTGTCCTTTCTGGTGCTTCAGTTCTCTTTAATTATTGGGTGTCCAAGCTGAGGCCTTGGCCCAACCTCTCCTTATATGCCTTGGAGGTGCTGGCCTGCGTGTGATGTCTGAGAGTGTTTCCAGTTCCGCTGGGTCAATCATCACTGCACACATGTCTCAACAGAAAATGCAGACAGACTTACTCTAACTAGATTCAACAAGACTTGATATCTCAACTATTTTTAATCCCTCCAGATGACAGCAAACCAACCTAAGCTCACCAAAAATGCTTAATCTTCATGCTACTGCTGTCAACTCCTTCCCATAAAAAAAATTTCCTTCCATTGTCAACCATGACTCAGCGCAAAGGGATAATTTTTATAAACCCTATGCACATTGTGCAGTAGACAAACTAGTCTAGGACAGTATTCCTACACCAGCCTAAGTAACTACAATTTGTGATTGGAGGCCCTTGGGATGGTCTCTTCCTGCGTCAACCTTCACTCAGCCCAAAGGGCTAATTTTTAGAAACCTTATTCACATTCTGCAGTGCACAAACTAGACCAGTATTCCTACTCCAGTCTAGCTACTATTTGTGATTGGAAGCCCTTGGGATGGTGTCTTCCTGTGTCAATATTCAGTCAGCCCATAGGGCTAATTTTTACAAACCCTATGCTCATTGTGCAGTAGAAAAACTAGTCTAGGACAATATTTATACTACAGCCTAACTGCTATATGTGATTGGAGGCCCTTTTTACAGGTTGTCCCATATTGTGACTGAGATAGGGGATACATATTCAATAGAAATGTACAGTCAGTCACCCTATCTGGCAAGAAAACATTGCTGGGTTGTGCCATAACATTGTGGCTGAGATAGGGGATGCACATTCAATAGTAATCTACAGTCAGTCACCCTATCTGGCAAAAAAACATTTTTGGGTTGTGCCATAACATTGTGACTGAGACAGGGGAAGCATATTCAATTGAAATCTACAGTCAGTCACCCCATCTGGCAAAACACATGCCTGGCTTGTGCTACATTATGACTGAGATAGGTGATACATATTCAATCATAATTTACACTGACTGTTAATGACCGACTGATGGCCCTCTGGAAACTTGAATTGAGGAACACAACTACTACAGTAGTCCATCAAAGATAATGTTTGTCAAGGGAGGCCCTTGTCATGGTAACTTCCTGCACATATGACACAGCCCGCAGGAGTCATTCTTGAAAATACGATGCAAATTCTGCGGTGGACCAAGTAGTACAGTATCAAGACGTCTTCTATTTCTGTATAATCTGGGGAATATTGTCAATCACAATCTCTAAGCCATTTGGAGAAGCTTCTCCAACCCATCCTAGAGGGTGGGGGGCACCATATATCCTTTATCCATTGACTTGCACAAGAGACTCAGGGGCGTATCTAGGGGGTGCAGCCGGACCTTTTGCCTCGGGCGCAACTGAGCGGGGGGTGCCGGCGGCACCCCCCTCCCCCTCCCCCCCCCTCTTGCTATATCTGGCGGCCGCCCACACATTACAGGGGCTGATATTCACAGTTTAGCGGCGTGGAAGCGCCCGACGTCACTTCCGCGCCAGTCTGGGGCCGCGGGGGCCACTGGGAGACTTGGCGGCAGCGGGTCCGGTGCGGGGTGACCGCAGGAGACCCCGGAAACTGCGGCACTGGCGGCGGTGCCTCATATGTCTAGACTGGAGGACAGAGGAGAGACGGAACAGCAGGGGACCAGGTCCCAGCAGGAGACGGGGTGAGTGACCGAGGAATCGGTGGTGGAGGAGGGGGGAGACAGCAGGGGTGAGTGACTGAGGAAGGCTGACAGCACCCCCCAACCCCCCCCCCCCCGTCCTCAGCTACCTTGGGGAGGGGGGGGGGGGCGCCAAGATAGATCTGTGCCCCGGGCGCCAACATACCTAGTTACACCTCTGACAAGAGATATATGTGAGCCCGTCATCCAGTTGACTAGTGTAGCTTTATTTTTCCGGTTCACAGAGTTCAGCCAAACCTGAGTATCGCTGGCCGCACTCATTGCTACCTTCTATTACTCCATGTCACTTTCCCTTTTCCCATGTAGTCTCTGCCATTTGATGAGTTAAATAATAGAGTGAAGGCCCTACAATATGAATAAGTGAGAGCAGTCTCAAATGTACACAAGAGGGATCTCCAGAATTTCTAGAGAAGGGCACGCCAAATGTATGTTACAGGGCCACATGACAGCTCTCACTAAACTCATGTTTCTTGCCTACTGCAGGCCCTCTGAACATTTGAATGTAGGACCGCAAAATGTCATGGAGGTGGAGGAGGAGGGAGTGAAGCCCAATGCTACAATGGGCACATTGTAAACTGCTATGGAATATGTATTCCACTATCACAGTGTCAATGAGGGAGGGACTGCCCAAATGTCTAGGTAAGAGCAGTCCCTCCAAAACATATGTTACAGGACCACTTGAGGCTTTTGAGGTCAAAGATCAACATACTTACTGTTACATTCTAGTTGGCCTTGTAAAGTGCTGGAGAATAGCTAACTAAAGATTATGTATGACAGAGGGACCTACAAAATGTATAACTCTGGGCCTCCCAATTGTAAAAGGTGAAAAAAGCCACATCACACCGTGTGAACAAATTCTAAAAGAGATATTTTGCTTCTCTGGTTTATTTAGCTTTGTAGACATGTGACTATGCAGGAAAACTGTTTCTGAACCTTTTTGTCCTGTCAAATGTGATTTAGGATAGGTTTGGTAGTTGTTCTTGTGTATCTGTAACAATGGCGTAATCCTGCGACAAAGCTATTGCTACAAACCCTATGTGAGTCAGAAATGCACGCATACTATTCAGGCAGGATCTTACCATTCTGTTTCTTTACTTTCCCTTCCCACCCATTTCAGCCTTTTCCTCAGGTCCCCAGACACCTTTATAGGGTCCAGTAGAAAAATACTTGCGTTTACCATTGATTTACATTGTACTCGCTATTCAGAATTAAAACGCGATTATTAGAAAATACTCTTAGTGAGTATAGCGATTACTAATATTACGGTACTCTCTTATCACTAATCACAGCCAATAGTTGATGTATCAAGAGTCTTTAGTGCAGTGGACTTTGGAACTTACACATACAGTTGTGGCCAAAAGTATTGACACCCCTGCAAATCTGTCAGATAATAGTGTCTTCCTGAAAATGATTGCAATCACAAATTCCTTGGTATTATTATCTTCATTTAATTTGTCTTCAATGAAAAAACACAAAAAGAATTGTCCTAAAGCCAAATTGGATATAATTCCACACCAAACATAAAAAAGGGGGTGGACAAAAGTATTGGCACTGTTAGAAGAATCATGTGATGCTTCTCTAATTTGTGTAATTAACAGCACCTGTAACTTACCTGTGGCACCTAACAGTTGTTGGCAATAACTAAATCACACTTGCAGCAAGTTGACATGGATTAAAGTTGACTCAACCTCTGTCCTGTGTCCTTGTGTGTACCACAATGAGCATGGAGAAAAGAAAGAAGACCAAAGAACTGTCTGAGGACTTGAGAAACCAAATTGTGAGGAAGCATGAGCAATCTCAAGGCTACAAGTCCATCTCCAAAGACCTGAATGTTCCTGTGTCTACCGTGCGCAGTGTCATCAAGACGTTTAAAGCCCATGGCACTGTGGCTAACCTCCCTAGATGTGGACGGAAAAGAAAAATTGACAAGAGATTTCAACGCAAGATTGTGCGGATGGTGGACAAAGAACCTTGACTAACATCCAATCAAGTTCAAGCTGCCCTGCAGTCCGAGGGTACAACAGTGTCAATCCGTACTATCCGTTGGCGTCTGAATGAAAAGGGACTGTATGGTAGGATGCCCAGGAAGACCCCACTTCTTACCCTGAGACATAAAAAAGCCAGGATTGAGTTTCCCAAAACTTACCTGAGAAAGCCTAAAACGTTTTGGAAGAATGTTCTTTGGTCAGATGAGACAAAAGTAGAGCTTTTTGGGCAAAGGCATCAACATGAGTTTACAAGAGAAAAAAAGAGGCATTCAAAGAAAAGAACACGGTCCCTACAGTCAAACATGGTGGAGGTACCCTGATGTTTTGGGGTTGCTTTGCTGCCTCTGTCACTGGACTGCTTGACCGTGTGCATGGCATTATGAAGTCTGAAGACTACAATCAAATTTTGCAGCATAATGTAGGGCCCATGTGTGAGAAAGCTGGGTCTCCCTCAGAGGTCATGGGTCTTCCAGCAGGACAATGAGCCAAAACACACTTCAAAAAGCACTAGAAAATGGTTTGAGAGAAAGCACTGGAGACTTCTAAGGTGGCCAGCAATGAGTCCAGACCTGAATCTCATAGAACACCTGTGGAGAGATCTAAAAATGGCAGTTTGGAGAAGACATCCTTCAAATATCAGGGACCTGGAGCAGTTTGCCAAAGAAGAATGGTGTAAAATTCCAGCAGAGCATTGTAAGAAACTCATTGATGGTTACCGGAAGCGGTTGATCATAGTTATTTTGGCTAAACAACCAAGTATTAGGCTGAGGGTGCCAATACTTTTGTCTGGCCCATTTTTGGAGTTTTGCGTGAAATGATCAATGTTTTGCTTTTTGCTTTATCCCCTTTTGTGTTTTTTTCATTTAAGACAAATTAAATGAAGATAATAATGCCAAAGAATTTGTGATTGCAATCATTTTCAGGAAGAAACTGAGTATTATTTGACAGAATTGCAGGGGTGTCAATACTTTTGCCCACAACTATACTAAATCACAAATATTTTATACAGTATGGGCTTTTTTTTTTATAAAGATAGTAATACAGGTACTGGTAGTTTGTAAACCACAAAACGAGTAACAAGTTATTTTATATGAAGGTTGTTGAGAAAATGGGATCAGCAGTAAAAACATGTCTGAAGCCGCAGTCTCTAGTTGAATGCTTAGCTCTTCAGTTATCTTTTTGTTCCCTTCAAATATATACGGCAACTATTTGAGGAATACAGAAAAGATCTGCGTTAGAAAACCTCAGCTCTGGCTGCTATTCATTTTTATAAGTTAATTTATCATCAAAGAAATTATGACCCAAAAATTATACTTTGTTTTAAAGTGGAATTAACTTAATATTTGGCTCATATCTTTATAACATTAAAGGATTAGTAAATGAACAGTGACTCATTTCATTAAAATGTGAAGGGTTGCAATAGCCCAATCACACAGTTCTAAAAAGGAGCGGTAACAAATTCTGCATTTTATCTAAAGTAAAAACTGTTTGTACCATGTTAGCCAGTAGGTAGAAAAATATATATTAGAATCTGAAAGTCCTCAGTGGTTAATACCTTTTAATGGCTAACTGAAAAGATGGTAAGAGCAGGCGAGCTTTCGAGACACTATGGCCTCTTCATCAGGCTTAATAATGACACAACTTTTTAACACACACATATGTACATGTACAGGGTTGGATGATGCAGTAATTAAACTGAGTTTGGTGAAGCGTTGGGAGGGGGGACAGCATCTGGTGTAGTGAAAATCAGTGTCCTGAGAAAAGAAGCAGATAGTTGTATGTCCTTTGATTAGTTGTTTCTTAAATATTTGGAGATTCCTCAATTAATGCAAAAAAGACAAATTCACGCTACACGTCTACTCCCGCTCTGAATGTGTCAAAGGCCAACACAAGCCTACATTCCCAGACTCCCCTGTCTCTCTGCGATTGAAATGACCTCTTAAAACTAGTATTTTCATGTCCATTATGGTATGATCAAGGGCACAAAAGTGATTGGCCACAAGTAAATCCATTCTCCTCTTCATCATTGCGCAGCGATGAGAGCCCACCCCAGCCCTGAGCCATCGCCCCCTCTCCACTACACACAGGCCCCCACTTACACATTCTGCACATATAACTAACAACACCACACTGCCTGTGGCGCAGCTGAAGCCACCCTGTATCCTGCAGTCCCAATCTATGCTGGGAATCTGAATTTTGTCCGCCGTCACTACAAATGGACAGGTCCTGCACTTGCCCTGGTTGCAGGGAAAGGCCCCAGCTGCTGTCGGACAGGACATGGAGCCTCTAACAACGATGCGTTCCAGACCCAGAAGCTATCTAAAACACAGAAGTGGGGGTCCGGAAATATAGACCCTTGTTGGGAATCCCCTTGCAGCAGTGGCTGTAGTCTTTGTGCAGCTGCTTTCAACACCTCCAGACCCAGGCCGCAGTTGAACACGAGAGGGACCCGGCTGTCCTCCTCTCCAGCCTTGTAACATAGCAGATGATTCCCCGATACTCCGGTGGCCCCTGCAATCCGACCTTCAACTGCTTCTAGATGGTAGCCCTGATTCAAAAAAGTCTCTCTGAGGCCCTCAAGGAAGGTGATTGTCTTTATCTGTGGGGTTTAAACATATCTGATTGTATCTGATGGCCTGGCTGCACACAATAGAGTTTCCCATGTGCCCTGGACAAAAACCGTCCCACTGAAAACATGCTGGATGGTCAGCCGACCTCCGGCACAGGGATGTCTCCACTCCACTGCCCCACAGCTTGATGCCGGTGTCCAGAAAGCCGACTGTGGTGCAGGAGTAGCCGAGTGTCAAGTCGATGGTGGGATGAAACTGATCAAAGTATCCATGGAACATCCTCAGCCCCCGCTCAGACTCCGTCCTGATGAGTAAAACATCATCGATACAATGATAATAGGCCAGAGGCCTGAAAGGACAAAAGGACAAAAAGTCACCCTCAAGTCTGGCCATGAAAAGACCTGCATACTGTGGTGCCACTCTGCTTCCCATTGCTGCACCAGTCTCCAGTAAATATATGCTGTCATCAAATGTAAACTAGTTGTGCGTGAGTCTGAATTCCGTAAGTCTCACCACAGAATCCGCATCAATCCCTGTGCTTTCCAGGAAGGTTTTGCAAGCATTTAATCCATCCTGGTGTGGGATATTGCTGTACAGAGATTCCAAATCCTTGATGGCGAGGATGGTTCCCTCTGGTAGAGGACTTACTGTTATCACGTGGATTTATGTCTTTTTGCATTAATTGAGGAATCGCCAAATCTTGAAGAAACAACTAATCAAAAGACATAAAACTATCTGCTTCTTATCTCAGGACACTGATTTTCACTACACCAGATGCTCTCCCCTGTCCTAACTCAGCTAAGTCCTGTGTTACGCTTCACAATACTTACTATATTTACTGCATCATGTTGATTGCTCTCCGTGGGAGAAATAAGATAATAATCTTGTGATACCTTTTAATGGCTAACAAATATAAAATAAGTGATGTTACAAGGTGAGCTTTCAAGATGTCTTAGGTCCCTTCATCAGGCATGGTATAACAAAATATTGAAAGAAACTTAAAATATATATATGAACAACAGGAATGAATGGACATTTAACTAAATAAACAAAACAAAACCTGGAAAGGATCCTTAATCAGCAAGGCTTAGTGATGTCAAAGTTTTTATGACTCTATAAGAAAACCTCGTGTTTTAAGACTTCAGTGTCTTTGAACAACATTCTTCAGATGTTAAAATGATCCATAAATCCATCAGTTATGGCCACTTTACACACAGCTACATTTCTAGCTTATCCACAGGTAACTTACTGGCTGCAGTGAAATCATGGAGACATGGTTCTATCTTGTTGCTGTGTGCAAATGGAATAATGTCTCCATGATTTCACTGCAGCCAGTAAGTTACCTGTGGATAAGCTAGAAATGTAGCCGTGTGTAAAGTGGCCATTAGGTTTAACCTTTTTAGTGCATCATCTAACCCTGTACATCTACTTATATAATCCGCAGTTGGGAATTCGGGCGTTGTCGCCGAATCCCAACATGCTTTGCGGGACTGCGAGTGATGACGCGCAGCGTCATCACGAGCCGCAGACCCGCACTACTGTAAAAAAAAAAAAAAAAGTTAATGCTCACCTCTCCCCGAGCCCCCGCCGTCTCCTGCCGTCTTCCTCCAGGCTTCCTCCAGGCTTCCGGTGGCTGCCGCAGGCTCCGAGTGTCTGCAGAGCTCTTCTACTGCAGTCAAGGACCTGTGGTGATGTCACAGTCACGTGACACCAGGTTACTGCATGGTAACCTGGTGTCACGTGACTGTGACATCACCGCAGGTCCTGAACTGCACAAGACGAGCTCTGCAGACACTGGGAGCCTGCGCCAGCCACCGGAAGCCTGGAGGAAGACGGCAGGAGACGGCGGGGGCTCGGGGAGAGGTGAGCATTAACTTTTTTTTTTTTTAACCCCTGCCTTCCTGTTTGGAGACCTTTTACAGTACTGAGCATGCTCAGTAGAGTAAATGTCTCCTCCAGCCTCACAGCCTCCCCATCCTCACTGCCTCCTACAGCCTCACTCACAGTCTCCTCCAGCCTCACCAGTCTCCTCCAGCCTCACAGCCTCCCCTCCTCACAGCCTCTACAGCCTCCCCATCCTCACAGCCTCCTACAGCCTCACACCCTCCTCCAGCCTCACAGCCTCCTCCAGCCTCACATCCTCCTCCAGCCTCACAGCCTCCTCCAGCCTCCACAGCTCCCCATCCTCACTGCCTCCTCCAGCCTCACAGTCTCCTCCAGCCTCACAGTCTCTCCAGCCTCACTGCCTCCCCATCCTCACAGCCTCCTACAGCCTCCTCCAGCCTCCCCATCCTCACAGCCTCCTACAGCCTCACACACTCCCCCTCAGCCTCACAGCCTCCCCATCCTCACAGCCTCCTCCAGCCTCACAGCCTCCTCCAGCCTCACAGCCTCCTCCAGCCTCACAGCCTCCTCCAGCCTCACAGCCTCCCCATCCTCACTGCCTCCTCCAGCCTCACAGTCTCCTCCAGCCTCTCCCTCCAGGCTCTCAGCTTCCTCTCCAGCCATCCACAGCTCCCTCTGCATCAAGCCATCTCCAGCCTCACAGGTCTCTCAGGCTCACAGTCCTGACTGCATCACCCACAGTCTCCCACACTCTCAGACCTGACCTCCAGCCACAGCCTCAGCGCAAGCCTCCTGCGCCTCGACAGTGACTCTTCTTCTTTACACCCTGCTCAGTCTCACCATTCCTCACATGCATCTCTAAGCCTAAAGCCTCCTCCAGCCTCACAGCCTCCCATCCTCACAGCCTCACATGCCTCACGTCTCTCAGCCTCACAGTCCTCCCTCCAGCCTCACCATCCTCCAGCCTCCAGCCCCATCTCACAGCCTCCTCAGCCTCACACCCTCCTCCAGCCTCACAGCCTCCTCCAGCCTCACAGCCTCCCCAGCCTCACAGCCTCCTCCAGCCTCACAGCCTCCCATCCTCACGCCTCCACCTCACAGCTCCTCCAGCTCACAGTCTCCTCAGCCTCACGCTCCCCTCCCAGTCTCCTCGCCTCACAGCCTCCACACCTCCTCACAGCCTCCACACCTCTCAGCCTCACCTCCTCCAGCTCACATCCTCCAGCCTCACAGCCTCCTCAGCCTCACAGCCTCCCCATCCTCACAGCCTCCTCAGCCTCCAGCTCCCAGCCTCCACTCCTCAGCCTACACTCCTCATCCTCACAGCCTCACAGCTCCCTCCAGCCTCACAGCCTCCACTCACCTCCTCAGCCTCACAGCCTACCTCCAGCCTCACACCTCCTCCAGCCTCACAGCTCCTCCAGCCTCAAGCTCCCACCTCACAGCCTCTCAGCCTCACAGCCCTCCTCCAGCCTCCCTCACAGCTCTCCAGCCTCCAGCTCACCTCCTCCAGCCTCACAGCCTCCCCATCAGCCTCACGCCTCCTCCAGCCTCACAGCTCCTCCAAGCCTCACAGCCTCCTCCTCCTCCAGCCTCACTGCTCACAGCCTCCCCATCCTCACAGCCTCCCACCTCACAGCCTCCTCAGCCTCAGCTCCTCAGCTCACGCCTCACCTCACAGCCTCCACCTCACAGCCTCCTCCAGCCTCACAGCCTCCCATCCTCACAGCCTCCTCAGCCTCACAGCCTCCTCAGCCTCACACACTCCCAGCCTCACAGCCTCCTCCACTCAGCCTCACCTCTCTCACAGCCTCCAGCCTCACGCCTCTCCAGCCTCACAGCCTCCTCTGCCTCACATGCACTCCATCTCCAGCCTCACAGCTCCTCTCACAGCCTCCACATCCTCCCTCCAGCCTCACAGCCCTCACCTCACGCTCCACAGCTCACATCCTCCTCAGCCTCACAGCCTCTCCATGCCTCACAGCCTCACCTCACAGCCTCCTCACAGCCTCCAGCCTCCATCCTCACTCCTCACAGCTCCCCTCCATCCTCACAGCCTCTCAGCCTCACAGCCTCCTCCAGCCTCACAGCCTCCTCCACCTCACGCCTCCTCCAGCCTCCACTCCAGTCCTCCAAGCCTCCATCCTCACACCTCCTAGCCTCACAGCCTCCTCATGCCTCACAGCCTCCTCCACCTCACAGCCTCCTCCAGCTCCTCACAGCTCCTCCAGCCTCACAGCCTCCAGCCTCACAGCTCCCTCCTCACCCTCTACAGCCACATCTCCTCCAGCCTCACAGCCTCTCTCCAGCCTCACAGCCTCCATCCTCACACTTCTCTCACAGCCTCACTCCAACTCCTCCAGCCTCACAGCCTCCCATCCTCACAGCCTCCAGCCTCACAGCCTCCCTCCAAGCTCTCACAGCCTCACCATCCTCACAGCCTCACTCCTCCAGCCTCACAGCCTCTTCCAGCTCACAGCCTCCTCCAGCCTCACAGCCTCCCCATCCTCACAGCCTTCCACTCACACTCCAGCCTCCACTCCAGCCTCACAGCCTCTCCCAGCCTCACAGCCTCCCCATCCTCACAGCCTCCCCTCCTACGCCTCCAGCACCCCTACACTCACCTCACAGCTCACTCACAGCCTCCCATCCTCACAGCCTCCTCAGCCTCACAGTCTCCTCCAGCCTCACTAGCCTCCACCATCCTCCACCTCACTCAGCCTCCAGCCTCCAGCCTCACCAGCCTCCCACATCCTCACTAGCTCCTCAGCCTCACAGCCTCCCATCCTCACAGCCTCCTCCAGCCTCACAGCCTCCTCAGCCTCACAGCCTCCTCTACAGCCTCACAGCCTCCCTCCTCAGCACAGCCTCACAAGCCTCCTCCATCCTCACAGCCTCCTCCAGCCTCACAGCTCCCCATCCTCACTGCTCTCACTACAGCCTCACAGTCCCCTCCCACCTCACAGTCTCCCCAGCCTCACAGCCTCCCCATCCTCACAGCCTCCTACAGCTCCCCATCTACAGCTCTCAGCCTCTACAGCCTCTACATCCCCTCCTCCCGTCCTCCAGCCTCCTCCAGCCTCACAGCCTCCTTACAGCCTCCCAGCCTCACACCCCATCCTCACGCCTCCTCCAGCCTCACAGTCTCCTCCAGCCTCACAGTCTCCTCCAGCTCAGCCTCACTGCCTCCCCATCCTCACAGCCTCTCCTACAGCCTCCTCCAGCCTCACAGCCTCCCCATCCTCACTGCCTCCTACAGCCTCACACCACTCACATCCTCCAGCCTCACAGCTCTCCCATCCATCACAGCCTCCTCCAGCCTCCATCCTCCACAGCCTCACAGCCACCTCTCCAGCCTCACAACCTCCTCCATCCTCACTGCCTCCTTCAGCCTCACAGTCCTCCTCCAGCCTCACTCCTCCTCCAGCCTCACAGCTCCTCCATCCTCAGCTCCAGCCTCCTAGCCCTTACAGCCTACCTCCAGCCTCACAGCCTCCTTCAGCCTCACAGCCTCCTCCAGCCTCACAGCCTCACAGCCTCCCCATCCACACAGCCTCTCCCACCTCACACCTCCTCCAGCCTCACAGCCTCCTCCAGCCTCACAGCCTCCCCATCCTCACTGCCTCCTCCAGCCTCACAGTCTCCTCCAGCCTCACAGCCTCCCCATCCTCACAGCCTCCTCCAGCCTCACAGCCTCCTCCAGCCTCACAGCCTCCCCATCCTCACAGCCTTCTCCAGCCTCACAGCCTCCTCCAGCCTCTCAGCCTCCTCCATCCTCAGCCGCACTACCTGACACCGCTGCCAACCGTCGGCCCCGCTCCATCGCCACCGCCTTCGCGCCCTCCGCGAGGTCCATGCTGCCCGGATGCCGCCGGAGCCTTCTGCCCCTCGCCACTCTCTCACCGCTGGGCTCTCAATGTTGCCATGCTGGTGGAGTAGCGGTTTACGGGCTGTGGCCGGGTGCCGGGAGCCAGGGACGTCGTCCTGTGGCCGGCAACAGCCAATGGGAGTGAGCGGACCGTGTCAGCCTGCAAAGCCTGACACGCCCCGCTCCCATTGCCTGCCCCCGCCGCCCCTGCAAGCGGATTGGCCGCTGTGTTGTACACACAGGACGCCCATCCCATTGCCCAGGACTTGGCGTCCTAGACCAATCCGATGACCGTCCTGTCTTTACCACACACCGCCCAATCCGCTCCTTCCGCTCAGGTCACATGTGTGACCTGAGGGCAAGAACTGATCCCTCTCTGCATCACCCAACCCGCCGCAGAGGACAATGCCGTGTGACTGGGGCTGCGATCAGCCCCAGCACGCAGCCACGTCCTGCCGCCGAGCGATGATGTCACCCCTCCAGCCAGATCTCTCCTCACCCCTCCATCTGGACCTCTCCTCACCACTCCAGCCTCTGCTCTCCTCACCCCTCCAGCCTCTGCTCCCCTCACTCCTCCAGCCTCCCGCCACATCATACTCTGCTATCCACAGAGCCCCCTCTATACTCTGACACCCACAGAGCCGCCTGTATACTCTCCTACCCACACAGCCGCCTGTATACTCTGCTACCCACAGAGCTGCCTCTATACTCTGCTACCTATAGAGCTGCCTCTATACTCTGCTACCCACAGAGCTGCCTCTATACTCTGCTACCCACAGAGCCGCCTCTATACTCTGCTACCCACAGAGCCGCCTGTATACTCTCCTACCCACAGACCCGCCTGTATTCTCTGCTACCCACAGAGCCGTTTCTATATTCTGCTACCCACAGAGCCGCCTCTATACTCTGCTACCCACAGAGCCTTCTCTATACTCTGCTACACACAGAGCCGCCTGTATAATCTGCTAACCACAAACCCGCCTGTATACTCTGCTACCCACAGAGCCGCCTCTATACTTTTCTACCCAGAGAGCCGCCTGTATAATCTGCTACCCTCAGAGCAGTCTGTATACTCTGCTACCCACAGACCCGCCTGTATAGTCTGCTACCCACAGAGCCCCATGTATACTCTGCTAGCCACTCACCCGCCTCTATACACACAATTCATTTCACCGCGCTCCCGATGCAATTGCATCGGGCCTTTTTACTAGTGTGTATATAATTGTGTGTTAAAAAGTTGTGTCATTATTAAACCTGATGAAGAGGCCATAGTGTCTTGAAAGCTTGTTTGCTCTTACCATCTTTTCAGTTAGCCATTAGAAGGTGATAATTGTGTATCTACACCTTAAACACTGGAGCTCCCTTATTATGATTGGCAGCTGTCCGCCCCGGGTGATGCCGTGTGTCTGTATACCCTTTATTTGTTAAAACCGTATTCATATATATCCAACCTCTGTATATATATATATGGGTTAAGCGCACAATCTGGCTAGTGGCTGGAACCTTACTCTTTTAGTCTATAGATTGTTCTTGGTTTCAGTGTCTATTAAAAACACAGTGTATTGATATAACCCTTTCTCTGGAATTTTATTGAACTTCTTTAAAACAATTTTAAAACAATTAATCACATCTAAAAACAATGATTTTTATAAAGGTTTTTTTTAAACTAGATTTTTTGGGTTATAAGGGATCTTGATACCTTAGTATGACTCCCTCCTTCTGGTGCTTCCTCCTGTTGTCCCTCTCTGTATGTCTGCAATATAAATATATGTGTATTACTGTTGTACCCCTTGATTTTTTTGGCTTCCAGTAATGTCCACTTTACACGCGGCAACAGGAAGATAGAAACCGGCAGGTGTCGGAGACAATTGAACCTTTTACCTTCAAAACACCTTGAAGTGGCTGCGTGTAATTCAGGTATCTGCAAGGTGTTGTGAAGGTAAAAGGTACAATTGTCTCCGACACCTGCAAGTTTCTATCTTCCTGTTGCCGCGTGTAAAGTGGCCTTTAATGTTAATTTATTTACCTTTGTTATATTGCTGGGGTTCTTTCCTTTTGTAATGATCGTCTTGCTTTGTTGCTTCAGTGTCAACCTGCAATTATTCGATTTGTAATTTACCCTACTTTTTACCAGGATTTGGAATTATTCCTCTTTGTTCTCACCTGTATGGTATAACTGTCTTTTTTGCCTTGGTGCGGTCAGTGTTGTCCTTATTTCTTTCTGTAATCACAATATTTTCTTATCATTCAAGTTATTTCTCTACTGCAGTAGTCATACTTTCTATACCTTTGTGTTGGATTTCATTCAATGTGGGTTCTCCTCCTTTCCTCCTTCTAGTTTCTATCTCTTCTCTCTGAAATGTACAATATATCCTTCAGTCACTGCTGCTGGCAGCTTGACTCTCCCCCTGTTTAGGCACTTACTTGTTGCCTTCTAGTTGGATTCTCCTCTATTTGGCGTTCGGTCTCTCTCCTCGCTGTGGAGGTAGATCTGGGCGCATGATCAAGACGCCGCAGATCTCCTCTTCTGTCAGGTGGGCACCTTTGTGATCAGCTGATGTTCTGTCACTGTGTCTGTGCGGTCAAGCAGCAGAACGGAGCAATGCGTACAAGGTGCTGTGCGATGTCAGATGTCATATAGTAGCATCTACACCAACATGTTTCAGAGGTCACGGCTTCCTTTCTCAAGGTTGTGGACAGTCCACAAGACAGAAGAGGAGATCTGCGGCGTCTTAATCACGCGCCCAGATCTACCTCCACAGCGAGCAGAGAGACCGAATGCCAAATAGAGGAGAATCCAACTAGAAGGCAACAAGTAAGTTTCTAATCAGGGGGAGAGTCAAGCTGCCAGCAGCAGTGACTGAAAGATATATTGAACATTTCAGAGAGGAGAGATAGAAACTAGAAGGAGGAGAGGAGGAGAGACCACATTGAATGAAATCCAACACAAAGGTATAGAAAGGTCAGAGTATGACCACTGCAGTAGAGAAATAACTTGAATGATAAGGCAATATTGTGATTACAGAAAGACATAAGGACAACACTGACTGCTCCAAGGCAAAAAAGACAGTTATACCATACAGGTGAGAACAAAGAGGAATAATTCCAAATCCTGGTCAAAAGTAGGGTAAATTACAAATTGAATAATTGCAGGTTGACACTGAAGCAACAAAGCAAGACGATTATTACAAAAGGAAAGAACCCCAGCAATATAACAAAGGTAAATAAATTAACATTTACTGGAAGCCAAAAAAATCAAGGGGTACAACAATAATACAAATATATTTATATTACAGAAACCAACCAACAAAAGAACGACTTTAAGGCTCAAATACGGACTAAGTGCAAAAATATTTTATTAAATGACAATGGTATACAAGGGAGGAATAATATAAACACCAAAACGAAGCAGACAGGATTAGGACTAAAAAGCTTCACTATACTTTAGTCATATATGTATATAACCTATCTAGAATCTACTCTATAATTGCCGTAGGCATTTTCGTGTCGGCCCCCGAAATCGCCGTGGCTATGTCACGCTGTGACGTCACCACGCGCGAGCAATGGCCGCGAAGCGGCCATTGCGAGTCGCTGGCCGAAAATAGAACCAGAGGCCCGGCCACAAAGTTAGCGATTTACCGCTGAGGTAGCGCGAGCAATGGCCGCGAGGCCATTGCGAGTCGCTACCTCAGCCACCGCACCTGCCGCAAGTCTCTCTATACTTAGCCTGCGCGAGCAATGGCCGCGAGGCCATTGCGAGTCGCTGGCTTTGAGAGTTTGCACAGAATAGCCTCCAGCTACTCGCAAAGCCTCACTCAATGGCTTTGCGAGTCTGCTTCACTTGCAATGTCCGGGACACTCTCTCTCTCCCAGCCCCCCACCCGGGTCCTCCTGTGTCATGCCCGCACTCCCCCCGGTCCTCCTGTGTCATGCCCGCGCTCCCCCGGGTCCTCCTGTGTCATGCCCGCGCTCCCCCCGGGTCCTCCTGTGTCATGCCCGCGCTCCCCCCGGTCCTCCTGTGTCATGCCCGCGCTCCCCCCGGTCCTCCTGTGTCATGCCCGCGCTCCCCCCGGGTCCTCCTGTGTCCTGCCCGCGCTCCCCCCGGTCCTCCTGTGTTATGCCCGCGCTCCCCCGGGTCCTCCTGTGTCCTGCCCGCGCTCCCCCGGGTCCTCCTGTGTCATGCCCGCGCTCCCCCCGGGTCCTCCTGTGTCATGCCCGCGCTCCCCCCGGGTCCTCCTGCGTCCTGCCCGTGCTCCCCCCGGTCCTCCTGTGTCCTGCCCGCCGCTCCCCCGGGTCCTCCTGTGTCCTGCCCGCGCTCCCCCGGGTCCTCCTGTGTCATGCCCGCGCTCCCCCCGGGTCCTCCTGTGTCATGCCCGCGCTCCCCCCGGGTCCTCCTGCGTCCTGCCCGTGCTCCCCCCGGTCCTCCTGTGTCCTGCCCGCGCTCCCCCCGGTCCTCCTGTGTCCTGCCCGCGCTCCCCCCGGTCCTCCTGTGTCATGCCCGCGCTCCCCCCGGTCCTCCTGTGTCATGCCCGCGCTCCCCCCGGTCCTCCTGTCTCATGCCCGCGCTCCCCCCGGTCCTCCTGTGTCATGCCCGCGCTCCCCCCGGGTCCTCCTGTGTCATGCCCCGCGCTCCCCCCAGTCCTCCTGTGTCATGCCCGCGCTCCCCCCGGTCCTCCTGTGTCATGCCCGCGCTCCCCCCGGTCCTCCTGTGTCATGCCCGCGCTCTTCCCGGTCCTCCTGTGTCATGCCCGCGCTCCCCCCGGTCCTCCTGTCTCATGCCCGCGCTCCCCCCGGTCCTCCTGTGTCATGCCCGCGCTCCCCCCGGGTCCTCCTGTGTCATGCCCGCGCTCCCCCCGGTCCTCCTGTGTCATGCCCGCGCTCCCCCCGGTCCTCCTGTCTCATGCCCGCGCTCCCCCCGGGTCCTCCTGTGTCATGCCCGCGCTCCCCCCGGGTCCTCCTGTGTCATGCCCGCGCTCCCCCCGGTCCTCCTGTGTCATGCCCGCGCTCCCCCCGGTCCTCCTGTGTCATGCCCGCGCTCCCCTAGGTCCTCCTGTGTCATGCCCGCGCTCCCCCCGGTCCTCCTGTGTCATGCCCGCGCTCCCCCCGGTCCTCCTGTGTCATGCCCGCGCTCCCCCCCGCCGTCCTCCTGTGTCATGCCCGCGCTCCCCCCGGTCCTCCTGTGTCATGCCCGCGCTCCCCCCGGTCCTCCTGTGTCATGCCCGCGCTCCCCCCGGTCCTCCTGTGTCATGCCCGCGCTCCCCCCGGTCCTCCTGTGTCATGCCCGCGCTCCCCCCGGTCCTCCTGTGTCATGCCCGCGCTCCCCCCGGTCCTCCTGTGTCATGCCCGCGCTCCCCCCGGTCCTCCTGTGTCATGCCCGCGCTCCCCCCGGTCCTCCTGTGTCATGCCGCGCTCCCCCCGGTCCTCCTGTGTCATGCCCGCCTCGCGCTCCCCCCGGTCCTCCTGTTCATGCCCGCGCTCCCCCCTCCCGTGCCTCCTGCCCTCCTCTGCTTCTCCCGCGGGGCCCCCCTTGCTCCCGCTGCCCAGGGCCGCACCATCCATCCGTCCATGCCAGGGGAGCGGCTGTGCAGAAGGAGCCGCCGCTTCCTGCCTGCCGCGCTGCGCCGGGAGCGGCAAGTTTAAGAGCTGTGTGCATGATGTATGTGTGTGATGTGTGCATGATGTATGTGTGTGATGTGTGCATGATGTATGTGTGTGCTGTGTGCATGATGTATGTGTGTGATGTGTGCATGATGTATGTGTGTGATGTGTGCATGACGTATGTGTGTGATGTGTGCATGATGTATGTGTGTGATGTGTGCATGATGTATGTGTGTGATGTGTGCATGATGTATGTGTGTGATGTGTGCATGATGTATGTGTGTCCTGTGTGCATGATGTATGTGTGTCCTGTGTGCATGATGCATGTGTGTGCTGTGTGCATGATGCATGTGTGTCCTGTCTGCATGATGTATGTGTGTCCTGTGTGCATGATGTATGTGTGTCGTGTGTGCATGATGTATGTGTGTCCTGTGTGCATGATGCATGCGTGTCCTGTGTGCATGATGTATGCGTGTCCTGTGTGCATGGTGTATGCGTGTCCTGTGTGCATGATGCATGTGTGTCCTGTGTGCATGATGCATGTGTGTGCTGTGTCCATGATGCATGTGTGTGCTGTGTCCATGATGCATGTGTGTGCTGTGTCCATGATGCATGTGTGTGCTGTGTCCATGATGCATGTGTGTGCTGTGTGCATGATGCATGTGTGTCCTGTGTGCATGGTGCATGTGTGTCCTGTGTGCATGGTGCATGTGTGTCCTGTGTGCATGGTGCATGTGTGTCCTGTGTGCATGGTGTATGTGTGTGCTGTGTGCATGATGCATGTGTGTGCTGTGTGCATGATGCATGTGTGTGCTGTGTCCATGATGCATGTGTGTGCTGTGTCCATGATGCATGTGTGTGATGTGTCCATGATGCATGTGTGTGCTGTGTGCATGATGCATGTGTGTGCTGTGTGCATGATGCATGTGTGTGCTGTGTCCATGATGCATGTGTGTGCTGTGTCCATGATGCATGTGTGTGCTGTGTCCATGATGCATGTGTGTGCTGTGTGCATGATGCATGTGTGTGCTGTGTGCATGATGCATGTGTGTCCTGTGTGCATGATGCATGTGTGTCCTGTGTGCATGATGCATGTGTGTCCTGTGTGCATGATGCATGTGTGTCCTGTGTGCATGATGCATGTGTGTCCTGTGTGCATGATACATGTGCTTGAAGGTATGCTGTGTGCATGATGCATGTGCGTCCAGGTGTGCTATGTACATGATGCATGTGTGTGCAAGTGTGCTCGCTCCATCCTGCCCCCCCCCATCCTGCTCCTCCGGCTCCATCCTTCCTCGCTCACTCCATCCTGCCCTGCTCACTCCATCCTGCCCCCCCGCCACCATCCTGCTCCTCCGGCTCTATCCTGCCCTGCTCACTCCATCCTGCCCCGCTCCCCACTATCTAACCCTACCCCCCCTGCCACCATCCTTCTCCGCTTACATCCTGCCCGCTCCCTCCATCCTGCCCCCCCCTCCGCCTCCATCCTGCCCCGCCCCCCGGCTCCATCCTGCACACCTGCCATCCTGCCCCCCGACACAATCCCGCCACTCCCCCCCCCGGCACCATCGTCACATAGTGACAAAGCCACGGCGATTTCGGGGTCCGACACGATTTTGCCTACGGCAATTATAGAGTAAATATATATATATATATACAGGACAGGGGTTATGGCACTCTGCAGTATATCTACTCTATAATTGCCGTAGGCATTTTCGTGTCGGACCCCGAAAACGCCGTGGCTTTGTCACTAAGTGACGTCACCACGAGCGAGCAATGGCCGCGAGCCGGCCATTGCGAGTCGCTGGCCGAAAATAGAACCAGAGGCTCGGCCACAAACTTAGCGATTTACCACTGAGGTAGCGCGAGCAATGGCCGCGAGGCCATTGCGAGTCGCTACCTCAGCCGCCGCACCTGCCGCAAGTCCCCCTATACTTTCTATATGCTCTTAATACTGTTATTAATGCTCATAATACTGCTAATAATGCTATTAATACTGCTATTACTGCTAATAATAATGCTATTGCTAATATTATTGCTATTGATGATGCGATTATTTATTTAAAAATCTTTAAAAAAACAATAAACATATTCTAGACACCCGATGCATTTGCATCGGGCTCACAGCTAGTCAATACATAAATATAAAGTGCATATTGCTTTAATAAATATAGAGTGGTCTATATAGTAATATAAAGTGCATATGGCTTTAACCAATGAAGACTAACCAGTCTGTAAACACTGAAAGTTTAATTGCACATCAAAGTGACACCCTAAGTAGCACTAGTATAAACAGTGTTTTTTAAACAAACAGAACCAGAGTCTTTACTATGCTCAACAAAGTGATTGACAGTTTATTTACAAAAATGCACTCATTTTGTTAAAATGCAAGTTTGGCTGTAGATACAAGCAGTGAGGTTTACACAACATGGTGATACAGTTTACAACTCAGGTATTGCACTAAGCATGATTGCACATTGCCACGTTAACATATTGCACTTATTCCCGAGACATGGTATATACAGAGTTAACATAATAAGGCCCAATCAGCCCCACATCAGATGCTCAAGGAGCAGTGCTCATGGCTAATGTTGCTGCACATAGGCATATAGCATACCAGTGGTGACTGCACGCTGTGTTAGAAAACCCCCACCTAGACCTCCATCTCCTACGCCGTTTCACTACCGCTTTTTCAACGAGAGGTAGTCACTCTCAGTGTCCAGTACCTTTTTATAAGAGGTGAACGCCACATGAGGAGCCACCACCCAGCGCGTAATGGCGCTCGCACTTCCGTGATCCCGCGTCCAAACCCGCCCCCGGAAACGCGTCATCGCCGCGCACATCCAGACGCCAGGGGTTGCCAGGCACCCGGAGAGAGCGGCGATTGTAGACGCCCCCGGAGGAGGGAGGAAGTCGGGCACGGTTGTGGAGCGCACCGCCCTAGGAACTATATTTAATATAGATGAAGAATGTACAAATTATATATTTATATACACATTAGTATGTTTCTTCTTCATTCTTTAGGTGTTTTCCATCATAATGCTTGAAAAACGAGGCACTGTGGACACAGAGAGGACACCATAAGTAACCTGCACACATAGAAAAATTAAAAACAATTAAAAACATATAGTACCATTTTATACATATGTACATTCAATAACCGAGATAAGGTGGGGAAGAGAAAAAAGGAAGAAAAAAACAGATAAGAATAAGAAGAAAATAAAGAAAAAGTAGGAAAAATCAGGGTATGTATATCTAGGGCTGTGCATATTCAAAGGAACGGGACAAAGCTAATGGTTTCGTTCAGCCCTTTAGGACTTAAAGTGTCCAGTACTGAAATCCACCTAGATTCTTTCTGAGCCAATGTCTTTTTTAAATTGCCCCCTCTAATACCCCCCACTACCAAATCAATTCCAATAACCTTCAGCGTTCTTGGATCACTGTTGTGGTGGTGAAAAAAATGTCTGGCTAGCGTCCTTAGGGTGCTAGGATCCTCACAATTTTTGGATCCCTCTATATCGCGTATGTGCTCCCTAATGCGCATCCTCAGTTCCCTGGACGTAAGTCCAATATATACCTTACCACAGCCACATGTGGCATGATATACCACATGTGTGCTGGCACAAGTAATATAGTAATTAATAGTGTATTTCCTAGCACCATCACCTGAACAGAATTCCCTGGAACGGATGATACTATTCCTGCAGCCAACACAGTGTCCACAGGGATAGCATCCTTTTAATTTCTTGGAATGACCAAAGATTCCGGGGGTTATTGGGGCATAGTGGCTCTTTACTAGGAGATCCTTCAAGTTCTTAGATCTCCTACTTGTCATTTGTGGATAATCAGAAAGGGATCCCCTTAGGGCAGGTTCCCTTAACAGGATAGGCCAAAATCTCTGTAAGATTACTCGCATACCTTCCCATTCATTATTGTAGGTGGATATAAAGCGTAATGGACCATCCACATCTACCATCTTCTTCCTCTGTAGGAGGAGATCATCACGTTTAGTCCTGTTAGCGCGACCGTACCCTGCCTTTATGGCTCTGTTACTATAACCCCTTGTTCTGAACCTCTCACCCAAGTCTGCTGCTTGCCGTTGAAAATTGGCCTCAGTGGAGCAGACTCTCCTCATCCGGAGGTACTGTCCAACAGGGATGGCCTTAATCGTTGATGGATGGTGAGATGAAGAGGCATGTAGTAAGGAGTTAACTGAAGTATCCTTACGGAAAACATCCGTTTGTAGAATGCCTCGATCATCCACCTCCATATGGATATCAAGAAATTCAAGTGATCTCTGACTCCATTTAAAAGTGAGCCTAATGTTCAGAGTGTTGTCATTTAATCCAGTCATAAACTCACTGAGCTGCTCCAGAGTGCCCTGCCAAAAAAATATGCAGTCATCAATATAGCGCATCCAGCACTGCACATGGGACGCAGCCCACGCACCTCTGCCGGCGAACATGCCCCTCTCCCAAAGGCCGAGGAACAAGCCCGCATACGAAGGCGCGCAGGCCGCTCCCATGGCAGTGCCGCGCTGCTGTAAATAATATCTATCCTTAAAAACAAAGAAATTGTGTCGCAGGACAAACTGGAGCAGCTCAATGATAAGCTCACAAAGATGGCCATCCCTGTTGGACCCCTCCAGGAAGAAGCGTGCCGCCTCCACACCTGCATCATGATCAATGCAGGTGTAGAGGGACTCCACGTCAGCCGTAACCATATACATGTCATTCTCCACAAAGATCCCTTCGACCCTCCTCAGGACGTCCGTTGTATCTCGTAAATATGATGGTAACTCCTCTACAAGCGGTTTTAGATAATAGTTGATGAATTTACAGACTGGATCACATAATCCATCCAGCCCTGAAACAATCGGACGCCCTGGGGTGTTCTGGGGATCTTTGTGGACTTTGGGTAGGAGGTACAGAGTGGGTATTTTAGGTGAATGCACGGTCAAGCCTTCCAGGACTTTTTTTGTGATAATTCCCTCCTCAAAGGCCCCTATCAGGATTCTCTGCAACTCATCAGAGAACTCAGCGAGGGGACTTCTGTCTAATTTTAAATAGGTGGTTCTATCTCTGAGTTGCCTATTCGCTTCTCTCTCATATTTGTCATTTGGCCAGATCACCACATTTCCCCCCTTATCCGCTGCTTTAAATACAACGTCATCCCAGGACTGCATGTCCAAAATGGCATGCCGTTGTTTGAATGTTAGATTGTTATATCGCTTCTTGGAGCTCAATTTTTTAAACTCCTCTGTAACCAATTTTGTGAACATTTCAATAGCAGGAGAAATGGATAAGGGGGGAAATCTGGTAGATCTGGGCAAAATGTTCCGGGGAAATTTACCTTTGGAATCAGGTGGATATTCCTCCAGCAAATCCTCCAGATTCAGAAGTGCCTCATGTTCTGATGTCCCCGTCGAGTTGGCTGATGATCCTGAGTGGAGTTTCTTGAGTATAAGTTTTCGAGAGAAGATGTTTAGGTCCTTTATTGCTACAAATGAATCAAAGGTATTAGCTGGAGCAAACGATAACCCTTTAGATAAAACTTCGTCATGAGCAGGAGAGAGGACGTGATCAGACAGGTTTATTACACGCAGGGCATTTTCAATCCTTACCTTTCCCTTATCTTTTGGTTTTGAGGGACCAGCTTGGGCTTGTTGTCTAGTGACGATCTGTTTATCCCCAAACCTTTGGAATCAGGTGGATATTCCTCCAGCAAATCCTCCAGATTCAGAAGTGCCTCATGTTCTGATGTCCCCGTCGAGTTGGCTGATGATCCTGAGTGGAGTTTCTTGAGTATAAGTTTTCGAGAGAAGATGTTTAGGTCCTTTATTGCTACAAATGAATCAAAGGTATTAGCTGGAGCAAACGATAACCCTTTAGATAAAACTTCGTCATGAGCAGGAGAGAGGACGTGATCAGACAGGTTTATTACACGCAGGGCATTTTCAATCCTTACCTTTCCCTTATCTTTTGGTTTTGAGGGACCAGCTTGGGCTTGTTGTCTAGTGACGATCTGTTTATCCCCAAACCTGGGTGCGAAACTGACTATCGGAGGTACACCAATCTCATCGTCCTCCGTCGTGTCACCCCCAGATGTCAATGATGTGAGTGACCCCGTTTTGGTCCCTAACTCCAATAGTTGGTCTGGTTTTGGTTTAGGTTTGGGTTTAGGACCTGGTTTAGGTATTTTCTTATTAGTTCTCCATTTATATACCCTTTTCAATTTCTCATCATTTAAATCCCTGAGAAATTTCTTTGTCTTATTTTCTTTAAGTTCTGCTTCCAACTTTGCAATATCCCCCTCTATCTCATCCTCTAGTTTTTTTCTCTTCCCCACCTTATCTCGGTTATTGAATGTACATATGTATAAAATGGTACTATATGTTTTTAATTGTTTTTAATTTTTCTATGTGTGCAGGTTACTTATGGTGTCCTCTCTGTGTCCACAGTGCCTCGTTTTTCAAGCATTATGATGGAAAACACCTTTGTTTCACACCCAGGTTTGGGGATAAACAGATCGTCACTAGACAACAAGCCCAAGCTGGTACCTCAAAACCAAAAGATAAGGGAAAGGTAAGGATTGAAAATGCCCTGCGTGTAATAAACCTGTCTGATCACGTCCTCTCTCCTGCTCATGACGAAGTTTTATCTAAAGGGTTATCGTTTGCTCCAGCTAATACCTTTGATTCATTTGTAGCAATAAAGGACCTAAACATCTTCTCTCGAAAACTTATACTCAAGAAACTCCACTCAGGATCATCAGCCAACTCGACGGGGACATCAGAACATGAGGCACTTCTGAATCTGGAGGATTTGCTGGAGGAATATCCACCTGATTCCAAAGGTAAATTTCCCCGGAACATTTTGCCCAGATCTACCAGATTTCCCCCCTTATCCATTTCTCCTGCTATTGAAATGTTCACAAAATTGGTTACAGAGGAGTTTAAAAAATTGAGCTCCAAGAAGCGATATAACAATCTAACATTCAAACAACGGCATGCCATTTTGGACATGCAGTCCTGGGATGACGTTGTATTTAAAGCAGCGGATAAGGGGGGCAATGTGGTGATCTGGCCAAATGACAAATATGAGAGAGAAGCGAATAGACAACTCAGAGATAGAACCACCTATTTAAAATTAGACAGAAGTCCCCTCGCTGAGTTCTCTGATGAGTTGCAGAGAATCCTGATAGGGGCCTTTGAGGAGGGAATTATCACAAAAAAAGTCCTGGAAGGCTTGACCGTGCATTCACCTAAAATACCCACTCTGTACCTCCTACCCAAAGTCCACAAAGATCCCCAGAACACCCCAGGGCGTCCGATTGTTTCAGGGCTGGATGGATTATGTGATCCAGTCTGTAAATTCATCGACTATTATCTAAAACCGCTTGTAGAGGAGTTACCATCATATTTACGAGATACAACGGACGTCCTGAGGAGGGTCGAAGGGATCTTTGTGGAGAATGACATGTATATGGTTACGGCTGACGTGGAGTCCCTCTACACCTGCATTGATCATGATGCAGGTGTGGAGGCGGCACGCTTCTTCCTGGAGGGGTCCAACAGGGATGGCCATCTTTGTGAGCTTATCATTGAGCTGCTCCAGTTTGTCCTGCGACACAATTTCTTTGTTTTTAAGGATAGATATTATTTACAGCAGCGCGGCACTGCCATGGGAGCGGCCTGCGCGCCTTCGTATGCGGGCTTGTTCCTCGGCCTTTGGGAGAGGGGCATGTTCGCCGGCGGAGGTGCGTGGGCTGCGTCCCATGTGCAGTGCTGGATGCGCTATATTGATGACTGCATATTTTTTTGGCAGGGCACTCTGGAGCAGCTCAGTGAGTTTATGACTGGATTAAATGACAACACTCTGAACATTAGGCTCACTTTTAAATGGAGTCAGAGATCACTTGAATTTCTTGATATCCATATGGAGGTGGATGATCGAGGCATTCTACAAACGGATGTTTTCCGTAAGGATACTTCAGTTAACTCCTTACTACATGCCTCTTCATCTCACCATCCATCAACGATTAAGGCCATCCCTGTTGGACAGTACCTCCGGATGAGAGAGTCTGCTCCACTGAGGCCAATTTTCAACGGCAAGCAGCAGACTTGGGTGAGAGGTTCAGAACAAGGGGTTATAGTAACAGAGCCATAAAGGCAGGGTACGGTCGCGCTAACAGGACTAAACGTGATGATCTCCTCCTACAGAGGAAGAAGATGGTAGATGTGGATGGTCCATTACGCTTTATATCCACCTACAATAATGAATGGGAAGGTATGCGAGTAATCTTACAGAGATTTTGGCCTATCCTGTTAAGGGAACCTGCCCTAAGGGGATCCCTTTCTGATTATCCACAAATGACAAGTAGGAGATCTAAGAACTTGAAGGATCTCCTAGTAAAGAGCCACTATGCCCCAATAACCCCCGGAATCTTTGGTCATTCCAAGAAATTAAAAGGATGCTATCCCTGTGGACACTGTGTTGGCTGCAGGAATAGTATCATCCGTTCCAGGGAATTCTGTTCAGGTGATGGTGCTAGGAAATACACTATTAATTACTATATTACTTGTGCCAGCACACATGTGGTATATCATGCCACATGTGGCTGTGGTAAGGTATATATTGGACTTACGTCCAGGGAACTGAGGATGCGCATTAGGGAGCACATACGCGATATAGAGGGATCCAAAAATTGTGAGGATCCTAGCACCCTAAGGACGCTACCCAGACATTTTTTTCACCACCACAACAGTGATCCAAGAACGCTGAAGGTTATTGGAATTGATTTGGTAGTGGGGGGTATTAGAGGGGGCAATTAAAAAAGACATTGGCTCAGAAAGAATCTAGGTGGATTTCAGTTTTGGACACTTTAAGTTCTTAAGGGCTGAACGAAACCATTAGCTTTGTCCCGTTCCTTTGAATATGCACAGCCCTAGATATACATACCCTGATTTTTCCTACTTTTTCTTTATTTTCTTCTTATTCTTATCTGTTTTTTTCTTCCTTTTTTCTCTTCCCCACCTTATCTCGGTTATTGAATGTACATATGTATAAAATGGTACTATATGTTTTTAATTGTTTTTAATTTTTCTATGTGTGCAGGTTACTTATGGTGTCCTCTCTGTGTCCACAGTGCCTCGTTTTTCAAGCATTATGATGGAAAACACCTAGAGGAATGAAGAAGAAACATACTAATGTGTATATAAATATATAATTTGTACATTCTTCATCTATATTAAATATAGTTCCTAGGGCGGTGCGCTCCACAACCGTGCCCGACTTCCTCCCTCCTCCGGGGGCGTCTACAATCGCCGCTCGCTCCGGGCGCCTGGCAACCCCTGGCGTCTGGATGTGCGCGGCGATGACGCGTTTCCGGGGGCGGGTTTGGACGCGGGATCACGGAAGTGCGAGCGCCATTACGCGCTGGGTGGTGGCTCCTCATGTGGCGTTCACCTCTTATAAAAAGGTACTGGACACTGAGAGTGACTACCTCTCCTTGAAAAAGCGGTAGTGAAACGGCGTAGGAGATGGAGGTCTAGGTGGGGGTTTTCTAACACAGCGTGCAGTCACCACTGGTATGCTATATGCCTATGTGCAGCAACATTAGCCATGAGCACTGCTCCTTGAGCATCTGATGTGGGGCTGATTGGGCCTTATTATGTTAACTCTGTATATACCATGTCTCAGGAATAAGTGCAATATGTTAACGTGGCAATGTGCAATCATGCTTAGTGCAATACCTGAGTTGTAAACTGTATCACCATGTTGTGTAAACCTCACTGCTTGTATCTACAGCCAAACTTGCATTTTAAAAAAATGAGTGCATTTTTGTAAATAAACTGTCAATCACTTTGTTGAGCATAGTAAAGACTCTGGTTCTGTTTGTTTAAAAAGTTTTATTGAGTCTGCCATAGGGGTGGATAAAAGGGCTGCATTGTCACCCTGAGCCCCTTAATGTAAAATGTGTATTTATCAATGTGAACTATTGTGTATTTATAGTATAAACAGTGGGGTCACAGTTAGACCACATAAGCAAAAACAATTAGTACACACATTAAGACAGGATAATATACTAATTCATATCATGGTCATGAAGCAATTACCTCTAAGTTCCTGCTGGCACACACAGCCCTACACGTGTTTTGGAGTCCCTTCTTCACACCCCGTGCAGCGGCGGCTCTCCTCACAGCCCCCCCTGCTCCTCCTGCCCCCGCTCCCGGCGGCACCCCCGCTCTTCCTGCCCCCCTCCGCTCCTCGCGGCACCCCTCCCTCTGCTCCCTCCCCCACGGCCCCTCCGCTCCTCCTGTTCCCCCCGTTCCTCATGCACCCCCACTCCCCGCGGCCCCCCCACTCCTCCCGTTCCCCTGTTCCCCGCAGCCCCTCCGCTCCTCATGTTCCCCCCGTTCCTCATGCCCCCCGCTCCCCGCGGCCTCCCCGCTCCTCCTGTTTCCCACGCTCCCCGCGGCCCCCCCGCTCCTCCTGTTCCCCTCGTTCCTCATGCCACCCCGCTACCCGCAGCACCAGCTCCTCCACATTGATAATAAAAATAAAAAAATCCTCAGTGAAGATACTTACCTTCCGCCGGCTCGCTGCTCCACGTGCGTCTTTTAGGTCCTACAGGGCTTGAGGACCTGTCGTTGCCTGGGAAACCGATCATAGTGCTGCTATACATGTACTGTAGTGTACCGCCATATACTATAGTGCTGCTATACATGTACTGTAATGTACTGCCATATAATATAGCGCTGCTATACATGTACTGTAATGCACCGCCATATACCATAGCGCTGCTATACATGTAATGTACCTCCATAAACCATAGCGCTGCTATACATGTAATGTACTGTACCGCCATATACTATAGTGCTGCTATACATGTGCTGTAATGTACCACCATATGCCATAGCGCTGCTATATGTATATATATATATATATATATATGTATATATATGTATATATATATATATATAATATATATATATATATATATAGTTCACTCACGTTGACTGAACAAGTTCTGTCAGTCACAGCATGTCAAGTATATACATATTCTAGAATACCCGATGTGTTAGAATCGGGCCATCATCTAGTGTGCTTTATAATTATATAGGTCATGGCACTTCCTATTGTTGGCTCCTACAACTTTAGAAAAAAATACTTGGCACTCAAAACAGTTATGATTTGCTGTGGGTTTTTTTTAGTAAAAAAATAAGAACAAAATAAATAAACTTATGGGTCTGCTCCTGTGCGCACAAGATACTTGGCCCAGATAAAGAATTGTCATATAGAATGTCCTGCCCTTAATGGTTCTAAGGCTGAGTTCACACCACGGTGTTCTTCCTGTTCGTGGGGATCCTATTTTTTACAGGACCACATGGAAAGGAATGGACAGGACTGGATGTGTAACTCCGGATGCCATTTCTGTGTCCAGATCCGTGATTTTGAGAGATCCAGACACAGAAAGAGCTGGGAGCTTTAGATATATGTATGTAGATACTCTGCTAAAGTCAAATTACAGGAACAGAGCAGTTTTAGTGTACTGAGCATGCTCAGTACACTAAAACCGGATCCAGGAAACAATCCTGTTTTTTCCCGGATCCGGCGCCCATAGACTCCCATGCTATGTGTGCCGGATTGCCCCAGATTTGTTTCTGTCCGGTTTGTTCTGTTTTTTTCACTGGAGCCCAAAATCGGAGCAGTCTCTGATTTTGGGGTCAGAAAAAACAGGACAGAAACGAATCCGGGACTGAATTGACAAAACCAGATGGCCATTTATGACCAATCCTGCACCACAGGGATACATTAGAGGCAAAACAGGATCCTGTTCTGTCCTTTTCAAAAAGAGCAGAACAGAATACCCAAAAACATTGAGTAAAGTCAGCCTAAGGCATCTGCTAAATGTATATGAGATCCTCTAGGGATAAGCCAAATTAGTGCTGGGGGTAGCTCGAATGATACCCAGATGCAGGTTGTGGTAGGAGAACCGCGGTGTCTACAGCTTGGTATGTGCAGCCATCATGTGCAGGCTCTTTCCCAAGTCAAACACGTTGTGAACTTATATATAGGGACTCTTTACCATGCGTTCCTGTCTTGCTATGTCTTGGAGAATCTGCCTACACCCATCATTTTTGGCCATCCTTGGCTGCGAAATCATAACCCGGTGACTGACTGGTAGTCCAGCAAAATTGTTAATATGAGCAATTTTTGTGAGGATAATTGCCTGATTATTATTAGCTATGCCGTATTAGATAAATCTATTCCTACGTCTCTGGCTGAGGAGGTTAAAGTACTTCTGGAGAATAGAGGTAAAACTAAGCCTACACCCAAGGTTTTTTTTTTCCCCACATTAAGTTTTTATTGGAAAAGATTTATAATAAAAGAAAATCACAACATACATAGAAAACATAAGGCCCAAAGGACCATAACCAGGTAAAAGTAGGGCAGTAAGGGGGGAGGCCAAGGGAGGAAAATGGGGGGGGAAGGACAGGGGGACAGTAGGAAGAGCAGGGGGAGGTAGAGGGGACAAAGCAGGGAGGGGAAAGAAACTTACACATTAATCATGAGATACGCCTGAGCACCACTGCACTAAAACATATAGACATATACAATAAACACAGTTCGGAATATGTCTTTACTTATTCAGGGGAGAAAGAAATCCTCACGCAGATCTCATCTGCACACACCAGCCTAGTCGGGGGTTGAGTTGCTAATGGGTGGGCCGACCATATGCGCCAGCTCTCCAAGGCCCTGTTTCTATTTATTTGGTCTAATTCCAGGAAATATTCCTGTTGGAAAATCATGTTGGCTTTGTCTATAACTTCCCTGAGCGAGGGAGGAACTTGGGACTTCCACTTGCTGGCTATCACTAGTCTCGTGGCTATCAGGATATAAGACTGTGTCACGGAGGGGCAAGGGAACAGACCCAACCCCTATATGAAGGACCGCCAGTTCCGGAGATAGGTCCATCCCGACTCCCGTAACCGAGCGAACCAGGCCCTCCACCAATTTCCACAAAGCTGTAATCTTCGGACATCCCCACCACATGTGAGCCAGGGAACCCTTCTGGCCACACTGCCTCCAGCACAGAGGAGAGAGGTTCTTGTCAAATTTTGTAAGTTTGGAGGGGGAAACATACCATCTCAATTGTAATTTTTTCAGGTTTTCTATGTGATTAATACAACTGGAGGACTTCTGCATGTCCCTAGCTGAACAGGCCCACTCATTTCCCTCTACCGAAAACCCGAGATCCCTCTCCCAGTGATGCATATAAGGGAGTTTGTCAGGTGAGTCCAAGTTAACTAGGTCCCCATAGAGGCCCGAGAATCCCTTAAACACCGTTTGTTTTGAGAAAAGGAATTTCCGAAAAAAGGACGTGTACCGAGGGTCATCACAACCGAGGACAGCACCCTTTAGAAAGCTTCTCATCTGTATGTACTGGAGTACATGCGGTCCCATTGCCAAGTATTCCTCCAAGAGAGACTCAAAGGTTCGGAATAAGCCGTCTCGGAAGCAGTCTCCCAGTGAGGAGCCCCCTGCCCTCTCCCAGACCTTCACATGTAAGGTGGGGAGATGAGGCTTTACCACTCTAAGTGGGATCCGGGATGGAGGAAAGGCCATCCACTCCCGTGGGGACTTCCTCCAGTGCCAGAGGAGCGCTTCATCATGTTCAGTCTCGGGATCCAGCGGCCCAGGCATATCGCTTCGGCGGCCATCGCATCCCCAAGGGCGCCTGCCCTTGCCTCTCCTGCTTCTATTTGTACCCATTTTTTATGTGCAGGATTCATCCACCATGCCTTTGCCTCCTCCAACATGCCTGCCTTGTGGATCTTCCTCAGATCTGGGACTCTCATCCCTCATTATCTCATAGGGAGAAACATGACCGGTCTTGCGACCCTCGGTTTTTTGCAAGACCATATATATTTACAGAACAAACCTTGGAGTTTCTCCATCCCCTTATTGGGGACAATTAATGGAAGACCTCTAAATACATACATAATTTTCAGGAGGAGGAGCATGTTAAAAGCTTGGATCCCTGCAACCCAAGGTAAATTCCCGACTGGATGAGCAGCCATGTCCCGTGAAGTATTATTGATCAACTGCTCGCAATTGCAGTACACCAGGTCCCTGTAGGAGCATAAAATGAGTCCCAAATATGGGATCCCATCAGGAGCGAACTGGAATGGGACGGATTCGGTAATGGAGGAGACCAACCCTGGCGGAACTCCAATCGGGAGCATCAATGACTTAGAGGTGTTCAATTTATAAAAAGAGACTCTGGAATAGCTACTGAGAACGTCCATCACCGCAATGAGAGAGGACTGCAGTCGAGTGCATGAGATGATAATATCATCGGCATATAAGCCCACAACATGTCGACTAGGACCCGCTGGTATATCCCAAATTACCGGGTGGGCCCTGAGGGCAGCAGCCAAGGGCTCAATCGCCAGGGCAAAAATCACCGGCGACAGCGGGCAGCCCTGGCGAATCCTGTTGGATATCTGGCAGGCAGGCGAGAGGAACCCAGAAGAAAGGACTCTGGCATTAGGATTGGAGTAGAGGGACATCACCGCTGACAGGAAGGGACCAGAGAGGCCGAACTTCCTCAGCACCGCCTCCAGGTATCCCCAGTGTACCCTGTCAAACGCTTTTTTGGCATTTAAAGACAGGAACACACTGGGGACCCCCTCCAACTCCACCAGGTTAACCAAGTCAATCATTCTTCGTGAGCCGTCCCACACCTGCCTCCCCGAGACAAATCCAACTTGGTCGGGATCCACCAAATTCGGGACCACTCCCAACAGCATGGATGCCAATAACTTTGAGAAAATTTTAGGTCACAGTTGAGTAAGGATATTGGTCTGTAATAAGGATGGGCGAATACTAAATTACTCGGACTCGCTAGACTCGTAACGAGTAGGTCCTAATATTCGTTACTCATTACGAGTCTGGCAAGTACAATGTAAGTCAATGAGGAAGCGAGTAATTGCAAGTAATTCCTCTGCTGCTGGACCCTTTAAGGTCTGGCAGCAGAGGAAAAACCTGCAATTTCCCCATTTCATTGTTTAAAAGCCAGCGGTAAAAAGCCGCTGGCTTTTAAACAATGCTGACAGCTTGCAGAGGCTATCACTATTGTTCAGGAGCGGGGAAGGGGGGAGCGCCGGTGTTCACTCACTGTCCTCTGCACGGCCCGCCGTCTTCTTCCCTGTGTCTTTGCGACTGCATCCGTATAGCACGGAGGCGGCCGCAAAGCACAGCCGCTGTCACTGAAAGCCAGATTCTCCCGGATTGTATCGTTCCGGTGCAATCTGGCGCCTCATAACATGGGGCTCTATGGTCCCGGATTGCTCCGGACCGGGGCAATCCGGTTTTCAATCCGGTTTTCTATTTTTGACCTTCCCGTCTGAATTTTCTAATTAATAGCTGACTCAGATCAGCTGTTCATTTGAAGTAGCAGTGCTTGGAGGGTTCATGTGAGTTCATGCTTGCCTGCATGAACTCACATGAACTTTCCCAGGGTGCACAGCTCTGCTACATCTCTGGTGGAGGTTCTCTACCAGAGATGTAGCAGAGCTAAAGAAGAACCCTGGATTGGACTACATTGGATGGAAGAGGATTTTTTTAAATAAAGTTGGAGTCACTAAGTGTCTTTTTGTTTTTTGTCAAATAAAAATATTTTTTCTGTGTTGTGTTTTTTTTTTTAAATTCACTAGAAATTCATGGCGGTAATGTCTACTATTGGCATGACCGCCTTGAATTTCGGGCTTAGGGTCAGCCGATAACAAAAAGCTGGCCCTAACCCCTTTATTACCCAGTGAGCCACTGCACCAGGGCCCTGGAAGAGTTGGGTTCAGCGCTAGAAAATGGTGCTTCAATGAATGCACCATTTTCTGGGGTGGCTGCCGGCTGCCATTCGCAGTGGGGGGTGCTCAGAAGGCTTGGACCTCCCTGCGCTGCGGATTCCAGCCCCCAGCTGCCTAGCTGGACCTGGCTGGACATAGAAATTGCGCGGAGCCCTACGCATTTTTTTTTATTATTTCATGAAATTCATGAAATAATTAAAAAAAGGGGCTCCCCTATATTGTTGTGTCCGGCCAGGTACAGATAGGCATCTGGGGGTTGGTGGCAGCCCATTGCCGCCTGTTGTATCCGGTTGGCATACAAAAATACCGCAAAGCCTACATCAAACCTTTTCTGAAAAATCCATTAAACAACCTATAAAAAGGGACTGCATCTTTATTAACCCATCGACCATGGTCGAGGGGTTAATAAAGATGCAATCGCTTTCATTCTTATTGTTTTTTTGATTTTTCTGAAAAAAAATTGACGTGGGCTTCGCCGTATTTTTGTATGCCAGCCAGATACAGTAGGCGGCGAAGGGCTGCCATCAACCCCCAGGGACCTATCTGTACCTGGCTGGACACAACAATATAGGGGAGACCCTTTTTATTATTATTTCATGAATTTCATGAAATAATAAAAAAAAAATGCGTGGGGATCCGCGCTATTTCTATGTCCAGCCAGGTACAGCTAGGCAGCTGGGGGCTGGAATCCGCAGCACAGGGAGGCCCAAGCCTTCTGGGCACCCCCCGCTGCGAATGGCAGCCCGCAGTTACCCCAGAAAATGGCGCGTTCATTGAAGCGTCATTTTCTGGCGCTGAACCCAACTCTTCCCGGGCCCTGGTGCAGTGGCTCACCGGGTAGTAAAGGGGTTAGGACCAGCTTTGTATTATCAGCTGGCCCTAAGCCCGAAATTCATGGCGGTCACACCAATAGTTGACATTATCGCCATGAATTTCTAGTGAATTAAAAAAAAAAACACAACACATAGAAATAATATTTTTATTTGAAAAAACAAAAACAAAAAGACACTTAGGGACTCCATCGTTATTGAAAAAAAATCCTCTTCCGTCCGCTGTAGTCCCAAAATGCAATTTCAGCACTGCTACATCACTCTGCATAAACACACATGTCTATGCAGAATGATTGCAGACTGAGAAATGAATACAGTCAGAGTTCACCTCAGGTCATAGCTCAGGCTTTCACCGACTGCCGGCAGAGCAGTGAATAAACCGGAAGTTAATGACTGCCGGTTTATTCACTGCTCTGCCGGCGGTCGGCAATCTCCTGCGGCCGGCGACAGAGTTCGGCTTTGACAGCAGGGTTCACCTCAGGTCATAGCCTGAGCTATGACCTATGGTGAACCCTGACTGTTTTCATTTCTCAGCCTGCAATCACTCTGCATAGACATGTGTGTCTATGCAGAGTGATGTAGCAGTGCTGAGATTGTTATTTCTCAGCCTGCATCACTCTGCATAGAAATGTGTATCTATGCAGAGTGATGTAGCAGTGCTGAAATTGCGTTTTGGGACTACGGCGGACGGAAGAGGATATTTTATTAATTAAAGATGGCGTCTAAGTGTGTTTTTTGTTTTATTTCTAATAAAATATTTTTTCTCTGTGTAGTGTTTTTTAAAAAAAATTCAATAGAAATTCATTTCGGTAATGTTTACTATTGGCGTGACCGCCATGAATTTTGGGCTTAGGGCCAGCTGATAATACAAAGCTGGCCCTAACCCCTTTATTACCCAGTGAGCCACCACACCAGGGCCCTGGAAGAGTTGGGTTCAGCGCCAGAAAATTACGCTTCAATAAACGCGCCATTTTCTGGGGTGGCTGCAGGCTGCCATTCGCAGCGGGGGGTGCGCAGAAGGCTTGGGCCTCCCTGCGCTGCGGATTCCAGCCCCCAGCTGCCTAGCTGTACCTGGCTGAACATAGAAATAGCGCAGAGCCTGACACATTTTTTTTTATTATTTCATGAAATTCATGAAATAATAATAAAAAGGGGCTCCCCTATATTGTTGTGTCAGGCCAGGTATAGATAGGCACCTGGGGGTTGGTGGCAGCCCGTCGCTGCCTGCTGTATCCGGCTGGATACAAAAAATACGGCGAAGCCCATGTCAATTTTTTTCATGTCAATTTTTTTTTCTGAAAAATCCAAAAAAAAAAATAAGAATGAAAGGGACTGCATCTTTATTAACCCCTCGACCATGGTCGATGGGTTAATAAAGATGCAGTTCCTTTTAAGAGGATTGTTTAATGGATGTTTCCGAAAAATTTTGACATGGGCTTCGCCGTATTTTTGTATGCCAGAAAGATACAGCAGGCGGCAACGGGCTGCCCCCAACCCCCAGCTGACTATTTAGACCTGCCTGGACACAGAGATATCAGAAAGCCCTTATTTTTTATTATTTAATGAATTTCATGAAATAATAAAAAAAAAAAATGCGTGGTGCTCCGAGAGTTTTCTATGTCCAGCCAGGTCCAGCTAGGCAGCTGGAGGTTGGAATCCGCAGCGCAGGGAGGCCCAAGCCTTCTGGGCACCCCCTGCTGCGAATGGCAGCCCGCAGCCGCCCCAGAAAATGACGCGTTCATTGAAGTGCCATTTTATGGCGCTGAACCCAACTCTTCCAGGGCCCTGGTGCAGTGGCTCACTGGGTAATAAAGGGGTTAGGGCATGCTTTTTGTTATCAGCTGGCCCTAAGCCCAAAATTCATGGCGGTCACGCCAATAGTAGACATGACCGCCATGAATTTCTAGTGAATTTTTTAAAAAAACACAACACAGAGAAAAAATATTTTTATTTGAAAAAAAAAACAAATAGACACTTAGGGACTCCAACTTTATTTTAAAAAATCCTCTTCCGTCCGACGTAGTCCAATCCAGGGTTTTTCTTTAGCTCTGCTACATCTCTGGTAGAGAACCTCCACCAGAGATGTAGCAGAGCTGTGCACCCTGGGAAAGTTCATGTGAGTTCATGCAGGCAAGCATGAACTCACATGAACCCTGCCAGCACTGCTACTTGAAATGAACAGCTGACCTGAGTCAGGTGTTCATTTGAAAATCCAGACAGGAAGGTCAAAAATAGAAAACCGGATTGCCCCAGTCCGGGGCAATCCGGGACCATAGAGCCCCATGTTATGAGGCGCCGGATTTCACCGGACTGGTACAATCCGGGAGAATCTGGTGAAAATCGGATTCTCACGGATTGTACCAGTCCAGTGCAATCTGGCGCCCCCATAACATGGGTTTCTATGGTCCCGGATTGCTCCAGACCGGGGAAATCCGGGAGAATTTTTTCTATACGGCTGCAGTCGCCAAGACACAGGGAAGAAGACGCAGAGGACGGTGAGTGAACACCGGCGCTCCCGCCCTCCCCCGCTCCCGAACAATAGTGACAGCCTCTGCAAGCTGTCAGCATTGTTTAAAAGCCAGTGGCTTTTTACCGCTGGCTTTTAAACAATGAAATGGGGAAATTGCAGGTTTTTCCTCTGCTGCCAGACCTTATAGGGTTCAGGAATTGCATTCCCCATTGATTTACATTGTATTCGTTACTTTGCGAGTAATCGCTTGGATACTCGCAGAGTAACGAGTAGAGCAAGTACTGTACTATTCGCCGAGTAACAAATAGTAACGAGTAGATTCACCCATCCCTAGTCTGTAATTCCCGGGAGAGTCTTGGGGCTTACCAGGTTTGGGTATTGTAACAATAGTAGCTTCTAAGTTGGCCACCGGGATCGATCCCCCCCTCTGCCACCCGTGAAACATCCTAGTGAGGTATGGGGCGCGCAGTCTCGGGAAGGTCTGGTAGTAATCATTAGGCAGCCCATCCGGCCCGGAAGCAGAAAAACACTTAGTGGATGCTATCACCTTTTCCACCTCCTCCTGAGTGAAGGGGGCACTGAGGGCGTCCAGCTGAGATTGAGAGACCCGCGGAAGCTGTATCTCTCACAGGAACCCCTGAATAGCTTCCGGGGTGGGTTGGGGGGTGCCCAGATCATCCCTCAGATTGTATAAGCCTTCATAATATTGGGCAAACACTGACACTATACCCCCCGGGTCCTGGACTGTTTCCCCGTCAGGAGACCTCATTTTTACTATCGCCGTTTTCTCTGCTCTCTTTTTTATCCTCCGCAATAAAAGAGCCCCCGCCTTGTCCCCAGATTCATAGAATTTCGCCTTTACGCATCTGTAATAGAAATTCTGTTAATTCTGATCTAATCTTTGCTAGTTCAGCAGCCCCCCAAGAGATGGGTCTACTTTGTTTTTTGATTCTAAGGTTTGAAGCCCGCGGGTTAGCGTGAGTCTCTTTTGGTCTCTTTCTTTCTTTATTTTGGAGGCTTTCTGGAGAAAAATCCCCCTAATGAAGGCCTTATGAGCGTCCCACAGTACATTGTCTCCCAACTCACCGTTGTCATTGACAGTGAAGAAGTCCTCCAGTTTCCGAATCACGTCCTCTATCACATCCCGGTCGAACCGAAGCCCCACATTCAATCTCCAGCGGCCCCGGGGGGGGGGGGGGGAGCGCGACACCCCAAGTCCACCTCCAGTGACACTGGGGCATGATCGGACCAAGTAATCAGTCCCACTTCCGCAGAGACACAGGCCGGTAACAACATATCATTAGCAAGTAAGAAATCAATGCGAGAATATGACCCATGTCTATGCGTGAAGTGGGAGTAGTCCTTTTCTGTAGTGTGGAGGTACCTCCAGACATCATAGAGTTGGAACTCACGGCAAATAGGGCCAAGCTCATGTCCCCCCCAGGGCCCCCCGCGGAGCAATCCATATTCCTATCAGGTACCACACTGAAGTCGCCACAGATCAGAAGTGGGTTCCTCCAGCACCCTTCCCAGGAAGGACCGCATATATCCCATCTGAGCTTCATTTGGGCCATAGACAATATCCAGCGTGATCGGCGCAACTGCTATATCACATTTCAAAATAATATATCTCCCCGCCGGGTCAGAATATACATTCAGCAGATTAAATGGTAGAGAGTTCTTAATTAAGATGCACACTCCAGCTCTCTTCTGCGAGAGATTCGCAAAAAAAGGACTGGGAGAAGTCTCTATGGGACACTCTATGATTGTCCTGGCTAAGCAAATGCATCTCTTGGAGGCACAGTATATCCGCCTTGCTGTGTTGGGCCTCCTTCCACAGAAAAGCCCCCTTGGCAGGAGAGTTAAGACTCCGGACGTTCAGCGAAATAATTTTAACTGTCATAGTTCAAATATTAAATCGTCCAACTTCGGTGCAGCAGTACCATGTGGCGCAAAGTCTAGCAAAAAAGGGGGGGAAGAGGGAGGGGGAGGGAGAGGGGGGAACAGGAGAAAACAAAACACAAAAACACGGTGACGGGCAAGTGCCCGGTTTTGGAGAAAGGACTCTAAATCTGTGACCAGAAGACACAGGTCCCCCCTTTCAGGATGCTTGTATCAGCAAGTTCAGGGGTAAACGGAGAATCCTTTGGATCCGCATGGTCCCACAGCCGTCCCAGTGAGGTCTAGTGGGATTCAGCTTGCCGCCTGCCAGTCAGAGGAAAGAGTGTGACGGCCCTCAGGTTGGCCGGAGGTGTTATGTGATCCCTCTTGAGCCGGAGACTTAGAGCCTCCCTGGACAGGATTCCAGTCTTTCAGGGCTTTGCTCAAGGAGAGGCAAACATCTGGTTTAAGCCTTTGTAGCGAAACTTTACAAAAACCGAGGATCCCCAGCTATACAACATGCTCCTATCTCTTAGAATTTTGCAGTAGGGCGTGAATTCTCTCCTTCTAGCAAGGGTTCCCGCCGATAAATCCGGGAACATGGAAATTCCTGCAAATGGTGCCTCTGAAGACTGTTTCTGTCTCATTGCTTTCAGCAGCTGCTCCACCATTTTGGGAACAAGGAAGGAGATTAATATATCCCTTGGGAGGGCTTTGTTAACATGTGAGGGCTTAGGTATTCTGAAAGCATTGTCCAGAACAAGCTCCCCCACCGGGCTATCAGGGAGGATCTGCTGTAGTAAGGTTTGAATAGTGCCCATCAAGTCTTCCTGGCCTCCCTCTTCTGGGATCCCTCTGGTCCTGACGTTCTCTCTCCTTAACTTATCTTCCATAGCTGCAATTTTGAGGTGTTTTAGTCCTCCCTCCATCACTCCATAACCTGTAGCCAGTTCGTTATGTGCTGCAGCAAATTCCCCCATCATAGTTTCCAGTCTATGGGTGCGTTCCCCCAGGGATGTCAGCTCATGGCGGACCTCTTTCATCATCTCCCTCCAATCCTCCTGGAAGGAGCTCCTGAGCGAGCCCAGCATGTCCCTGAGGTACCTTTGAGTGATCGGGGCTTCATCACTTTCTCTCCCAAGGACACGGTCATCTGGGCTGCGGGAGGTGCGAGCTGAACGCTGGCTATGTGAGGAGGGAGAGGCTGCTACTGATCTGTGCGCCGCCATGTTAGGAGAGGCCGCAGGTAGCCGCTCGGTGGTAAAGAAGTTTGTGACCCTTGGCATCTCTGCTTGGCGCTTAGAGGTGGCTCTCAGCATCCCTCCGGGTCTGGTGTCACTGTGCACACTACTGCCAGTGCTGCGGGGCTGTATTACCGCCGGTACTTTGCCGTTTGGTGGGACGGTTGCGGGAGCTCCGGATTATGCGGCCGGCGCCATTAGCCTCCAAACCACGCCCCCAACCAAGGTTAATGGTAGGCCTTGGCGTCCTCTTGGGGATAGTGGCAAGTCGTAGACGTGGCTCCCTCTAAGACATGGGAGGGGCTCCTCTGTTGTCTGTCATCCTAGAAAAGTAACCTGTGTCAGCATCTGTACGAATAGTAATAAACGTTCAGGTCCGGACCTGTGTGTGAATGTTTATTTATGGGTATTCATCAAAACATCAGGTGGAGGTGTGCGTCTGAGGCTCTGGGCTCCAAGATTTTTGGTCCATTTAGAGTGATAGCCATCCTCAACTCTATGTACTTTCAGCTTGACCTAACCCCCTTACTCAATGTATATAATATATTCCACTGGTTACTAAGGAGGTGTGTTATGGCCCGAAAGCCGATTGTAGGTTCTTCATTTCATCTCGACGTTTAAGGAGATATAGAGGATATAATGTCTATGGAAATGAACACAAGGGCATTTATGCATTCTAACCGCAAGTCATTTCCACACAAGTCCAGGCTTAAGTGTTCTGAGCCCATCATAGAGAGAGGGTACTTTCATGAGTTGACTTCTCTGCAGTCTATTTTAAATGTTGTTAATTTCCTTTGCAACATTAAAGGTTAATGTCAGTTTCTCCTTGATGTTGATGCTGTTGCCTTAATCAGGTGATGTGGTTGATGACCACTTCTTCACCCTTTAAGTACTCACATGATCATCACCTGAGGTCACTGATAGAGTCTTCTATGCATGACTGTCCTGCAGGGTGGAGCTCTCTTGCGCTACTGAAGACTTGCTCTCATGGAGCAGAGCTGTTGAAGCCTTTTGGAGTCTGCCTTCAACCTGCATATTTGATATCCATTTTGTTATACCCTAGTCTGTCTACCTATCCCCATGTGTTACTACGCTAGAGGTGACATCTAATGCCCTTACTGGCCTACGCACTAGCCAGGATTGCTTTAGCTAACAGAAAGGGACTAGGCATGTGACAGCAGCAGAGGGAAGGACCTGCTTAGTGTATTTGGGCAGGAAGGGACAGACACATAGCAGTGACAGGTGGTGTCCCCATTCCCCTTCTTTATTGTTAAGGCTAACCTTCCCTTTTTTATCCCACTCTCCTTTTGTGCTACATCGTGCACAAAACTCTGTCTGTACCACCATACCTCTCAGTCCTATCGCCGTATCCATTCCTCATGTTCTATAACTGATCAAAGACTAACATCCTCTCAATCAGAACCTCTCACTTCCATCTCAAAGACTTCTCTCGTCCTGCACTAGCACTAGCCTGGACAATCTAATTAATACCTTGGCGGTAACATTTTTTGGTCCTTAAGGACATTGCTGAAGGATTTTCTGGAGACATGTATTTTAGGCTGCTATACAGTATTACACTGTGAGCAGTACTTCCTTGGTAAATACCAGAAAACCTGTACTAAGTAAAAAGACTGTAGGTTTTTAATAAAACAATCTGAAGGTTTATGTGCAATATAAGAATAAAGAAAAAAATAGAATGCATTAAAGTATGAGCTAAAACGCAACATTTTTTACTTGATAACAACTCATTTCTAAATAATGTCAACATATCACTAATGGCCACTTTACACACGGCTACATTTCTAGCTTATCCACCGGTAACTTACTGCTGCAGTGAAATCATGGAGACATGGTTCTATCTTGTTGCTGTGTACAAATGGAATAATGTCTCCATGATTTCACTGCAGCCAGTAAGTTACCTGTGGATAAGCTAGAAATGTAGCCGTGTGTAAAGTGGCCATAACTGGTATGTCCTATGGTATCTTTCCTGGTAGATAAGAGTAATTTGCCTCTAAAGCCCCCATCAAACATAACGAGATCATTAGCGAGATCGTTGTAATGTCACAGATTTTGTGACGTAACAGCGATCTCACTAACGATATCGCTAAGTGTGACACTTAGCAGCGATCAGGCCCCTGCTGTGAGATCGCTGATTGTTACAAAGTGCTCTCGGTGATTTTTTGATTGTTGCTTCCCGCTGGTCAGCACGCATCGCTGCGTGTGACAGCGAGAGACCAGCGATCAGCAATCTCACAGGCTGGTAACCATGGTAAACACCGGCTATCTAGGCAGCGCGCAGTGCCTAGATACCCAGTGTTTTTCATGGCTACCAGCGCTAATCAGGGAGGATGCTGGTAACTATGATAAACACTGGGTATCTAGGCAGTGCGCGCTGCCTGGATACCCGGTGTTTATTATAGTTAACAGCATCATCCCTGCTTACAGGCAGCGCTAAGCAGGGAGGACGCTGGTAACTATGATAAACACCGGGTATCTAAGCAGCGCGCGCTGCCTGGATACCCGGTGTTTATCATAGTTACCAGCGTCCTCCCTGCTTACAGGCAGCGCTAAGCAGGGAGGACGCTGGTAACTATGATAAACACCAGGTATCTAGGCAGCGCTAGCTGCCTAGATACCCACTGCTTATCATAGTTACCAGCGGTGCGGAGGTGGCTCCCTGGTCCGTGGTCGCTCGGGAGATCTTCCTTTTTGACAGCTCCCCAGCGACCAGGTAATGACGCACCAACGATCCCTACAGGATCATTATTGTTGTCAGGATTGCTGGTGCGTCGTTGTGTGTGATGGGAGCTTAACCACAGAGTATAGAGTGAAGCTCTAATTGATGCTGTTAACTAATTAAATATTGCTATTAGTCTCCGATAATAACATTTAAAGTATGTAAACCAGGGAGCATGTCTTTTCATGGACCCTTCGCCCCACAAAGCGATCTCAGAGTACCAATGGGCTGCCATGGCAGTAGGAGTTCTTCTAAAATTCTGTGCTTGTCAAAAAAGAGCGATTACAAAAATAATATTGTGTCTGGCATTCATAGGAGACTGTTATTTTTACTATATACTGTACTGCAATAATGTGGTATTGCAGTATATGGCATAAGACTAAGGCTAGGGTCACACATAAGCCCTTGTTCCGTTTTTGGCTTCATTTTTGTCATTTTTTTTGTCTAAGTCCAAAAACTGACAGAAAAACGGATTGGATGTAATAAACACCCTGTCCGTTTTTTTCTGGACCTGAAAACATTGCTATGTACGTTTTTGAGCCAAAAACGTTGCTAGCAACGTTTTTGGCAATAGTTAAAAAACGCATGCATTTTTTTAACATGGGGCCCTATGGGAAACGCATGCGTTAACGCATGGCACATATAGACACCTGCGTTAACGCATGCGTTAACGCATATCCGTTTTTAATGAATAAATGACTAAGTCCAAAAACGTTCAGGGGTGCAGGAGGCTCAAAAAGCACCCTATAAAAAAGGATTGGTCATAGAAATCACTTCCAAAAACGGATTTCTATGTGTGACCCCAGCCTAACAGATAAAGTAAAAAGTAAAAAATGTTTTTAAAATATCAAAATTATTACAAAAAAATATTCCAAGCATATATCCTCCACTACGAATAAAGACATTATATTAAAAATACAAATGTAGTATTGTATTGGAAATGTCGAATCTATGAAATTAAAAAAATTATCCAGATCGATTACTACCAGAATTAAAATTGACATGTGAGAAAGGAGAATTTACAGGGCATAAAGAATGAAGATGAGAGGAATTCCTAGGTTATATACAATGGAGTAGCCTGTTGGTGGTAGCCATTTTAGTTCCAAAGGTTACTGCGAACAATGCTCTCATGACAGCAGGTCTGCTAGAACAGTTTCAGATTTTTTATTTTCCAACCAAGCTAATAACATTAAAAATGTGTTTTAAAGTAGTGGACAACTTAAAATATACATGAAAATATAGCAAGCAATATATGTAATGAGGAGCCAGTCAAATACCTGATACTGTATAATGTGAGGGTGACTGAGGCCCACGATAATCCACACTGTGGTAGACTTAGCATACTCAAACAAATCTTTGCACCTTGGTAAACAACTGATTGCTATATAGTTTGCTTAGAAACAAAAACTAAGGATTTTCCCATGAAAGATCCTATCTATTATTTAAGCCATCAAGTCTTGTCAAAGAGCAACTAAATCCTCAATTGATAATTCAAGAAACCTATAGAGAAATAGGTAAAATGTCAGTCACTAGTATAAATCAGTAAACTATAAGATGTTAAGAAAACAGTAAACTGTGAGATGTGCAGGTCATATTGTCATTACACCATATTAGCTCACCCTTTATCAGAGGTAAATGTAGTCACAGTAGCTTTTGTTACCCTTATGTCATTAGTGGTGGACCTTTTTTATACTTAATCATTTTGACAGCAAAAAAGAATTAATAAGTTGTTAATGATATACAGAACAAGACATAGTTATGTAAGAGTGAAATTACTGGGAAATTAAGAAAGCATTGACATAATAAAGCCCAAAAAGGTGATCGGAAAAACATTGAAAATCATTTTACATTTTGTACATCTAGAATTGGGTATAAAGTGGAGCGAAAGAATTTGCATAATATAAAACCAAGAAAAGATCTTGTTACTTGACATGTATATCTGTCTATAACAATGTACATCTTTCAGGTAAACTAGATAATTGCTATAGTATTTTGTTATTTAGTTACTTTTGATTATGTTTTTTACTGATCTATCCCTCTAGATACTTATTTTACTGTTTTACCAAAATCTTACAATATTTTATCCACATCACCCTTTATACTCAATTATCTTAGCAGTGATGGCTAACCTATGACACGCGTATCAGCAGCTGAGGTGTTTTTGCTGACAGGTGTGTCACCCACTGATGCTGCTGATAAGTAGTGTACTTGGCTTCATTAAGGAGCGCGCTTGCCCCTCCTCCGGATGCTGACACATTGACACTGACTGCTTGAAACAGAAGGTGTCAGCATGCGGAGGTTGGGCAAGCATGTCGTGAATGGAGCATTATTGAAGCTGACAATCAAAGTGTCAGCATCCGGAGGCGGTATACTGACACCATCTGATTTAAATTAGTCAGTGTCAATAAAAGTGTCAGCATGCGGGGGCAAGGCAAGCATGGAACCTTAATGAAGCTGACAATCAAAGTGACAGCATGAGGAGCCACTTTGATTGATGCTGACTGCTTGCAATTGGACAGTGTCAGCATCCAGAGGCGGGGAAAGTGCACTGCAATTGGTGCATTAATAAAGCTGACAATCAAAGTGTCAGCTATCTCGCTTAGTGAAGACAGTGAATATAGTGAATTCCATTAATCCAGCAGCAATGTACTCAAGAAGCTGTAAATTGCTCACAGCCAAAGGTTTGTTAGGCATTTGTTGCTCCTTACTAGGGGAAAAGAGCACACCATCAGAGACAACAGGCTAAAAGGTTACATATCTTCTGTCACTGCCCCCCTGATGGAGATCCCTAAAAATAAAAAACAAGATTAAATAAAGGAAGTGGTAGTAGTAGTAGCCAACCCTATCAAGAGACATGGACCGAGAAGTATGGCATTATTGACAGAACCGGCCGACCATTTTGCGTTATGTGCAATAAACGGTAATAAGCAGAACGTAGAGTATAAATAGATATTTTGAAACTTATCATTCCCAGTTCTTGAAAAAAGTGAGGATGACATGAAGGAATACATTTCCAGGCCGTTACACTTTTATCATGATCAATCTAATTCCATCCTTAAATTTGTAAAAGGTTCTACAAATGTAATATCTGCAACTTTCAGCATTGCTCACTCCATAACTCAGAACGGAAAAGAACTGAAGGAGGGATAATTTATTAAAGAAAGCCTTCTAAGATCTGCACCAGTTCTGTTTCATGACATGCAGAATAAAGATGCAATTATAAAGTGAATATCTGAGTAGAGTGACACAGTAGAAATGTAATAAAAACAGAATAATGAGATTGAACACAAACGTGCAGCATCAATTAAAGAGAGACTTAAATAATTGTTAATATTTTTCAAACTCTCTTGATGAAACTACTGATGTCACGCCAAATGCTCAGTTGGCCGGGGGGCGTGACCGAAAGGCTCCATGCGAGGATGCTGTTGTGAAGAGCTCCTTGCCCCAGGACACCATAAACCCTAAAAACTCAGCAATAACCCCCCAAAATGGGGAATAAACGCCAAACTAAAGGGGCCAGGGAAACGAGTCCCACTTACCCTGGATAGATTCCTGACAAGGGATGTGAGAGAGAACCCGGCGCTGCTGCAGCCCTCTTTGATGGATGTGGAGAGCCTGTCGCCCCCGCTGTCCTCAGCTCCGATGTCCAGCATCACACATGTTCAAGGTGAGTCATTTCCCGCTCTGGTGACACTGGCCATGCACCCACTGTCTGTCGATGTCCCACCACAGGAGAATGAGAAGGGGGGGGTCATCTACAACCAGCTCTTGCACTGGGATTACAGATTCGCAGTTTATACTCCATACTGTTTGACTATAGTTATTTTGTTTTTTCTTGAATGTTCTTTGAGTGAAAACTGTGAAACTTTATGACAGTGACAGATTCCAAGGGTCCAGGAGGCTACTAAATTGGGTTCCATGGATCCCTAGACCCTCATATGATAGCAATCTAATAATGGGGGGATTATTCCATGGTATCATAGTGAGTTTATCTAGCAGAAACCGCTTTCTATTGACTCAATATGGTTAAGATTCTCACATTAAAGGGAACCAACCACCTCAGATCACCCTAATACACAGTTAATAAGTGTCCCTGCACCCTAAGGATACTTTTCCAGCACTGTTTTTGTGTAAAATCTTGCATAACCGATATAAAGACTTTATAAAGTTACGAGCTTGAAGACTTCTGGGCGTATCCCTCCTTCTGTTATGGGCGTGATCGTTATCTCCTCTGCACAGAGGGAGGGGGAGCACAGCCATGCAATGAATGCACAGCCCTGAAGTATAACAGAAGGAGGGATACGCCCAGAAGTCTTCAGGGTAGTAACTTTATAAAGTCTTTATATCGGTTATACTAATGCAAGATTTTACACAAAAACAGTGCTGGAAACGTATCCTTAGGGTGCAGGGACACGTATTAACGGTGTATTAGGGTGATCTGAGGTGGTTGGTTCCCTTTAAATGTGAAGGGTTTGAACTCAGCAGTAAAAAGGAGATTGGCTTTACAAGAGATGTGGAATTCTAAGGCTGAGATAATCTTATTACAAGAGATGCACCTGACGAATACTGGCTCATTCAAGTTTGGGTAACCCTGGTGTCCTCAGGCCTTTTTAGCCACTTCAGCATTAAGAAAGCTGAGGTTGCTATCTTGATCTCACATATTTGCCAACTGCAGGTTAAAGGGGTTGAACTGAATTCTTTGGGTCGTTATATCATACTTCAGATACGAGGAGCACCTGTGATCCTTAGTAATTTATATGCCTCAAATGCAGGTCAGGTTCACTCCTTGATTTCAGTCCTGGCCCGCCTCAACTCAAACCGAGGACAAGTGCACATTATCAAGGGAGACTTCAACTTAGCCTTTTCTGACCAAATGGACAGACTCCACTTGAAATCTGCCCCCTCTAAAGGTTTTGAAAGGTCTGGTGACTTTTGTAGACTGGTTCGCAGATATGGACTGTACAATCTGTGGAGGGTGGACAACCCTGCAACAAGGCAATATACTTTTTACTCCCATCTCCATCAGTCTCAGACCAGGATAGATTACCTTTTTGGTAATATCTTATTGTTACGATCCCTACTGCGAGCAAATATAGGGAGTATTTTGTGGTCAAACCATGCCCCTCTTATACCTGAACTTGGGATTTCCAGGCCCCAACGTAGAGTAACGCACTGCAGACTCAACGAATCGCTACTGACCAACATGGATACCTGTGAGAGGCTCCGCACGTCTTTGTCTAACCACTTTATTGAAAATGCCCCATTGGCTCCCTCAACCTTTATCTTGTATAAGGCGCACAAAGCAGTATTTCAAGGGGAGTGTATTTCACGTTCCTCGAGATAAAAAACAGTAAATTACAATTTCTTGACTGCGAGAAGAAATTAAAACCAGCTGAAAAAAGGCTTCTTGTGCGCCACACTACCGGGTGTTTGAGGGAAGTGATCAACATAAGGGCCCATCTAAAAAATATCTCCCAGAACAAAATCGAAAAACTCTTGCGTTACTCTAAGCAAAGATTCTGTGAATATGGCAATAGAGCCCATTCCTTGTTGGCCAATAGGCTGAGAGATCGTACGGCCGCCAGTGCTCCCTTCATGATAAGGGACTCGACAGGTACTGTTCACTATGATCTCGAGGTATGGCCCAGGCCTTCCATAAATACTATTTACTATTCAGACTTGTATTCTCTCAGGGATACCTGAGGAAGGTGCCAGGAGGGCACCGAAACGCTTAGGAGGAAATAAAGGAGTTCGTTTGAAGTTCCATCTTCACGTGTTTTCTTTGGAGTGGATGACCGTGGCAGCACGGACTGTGACACACCATTTCTTCCCTTTTGTCTGATGTATCTCCGCACTTGTGTGGGTGGTGGAAGTCCTGCAGCAGCTATCTGGTAACAATCATCTTACACGCCTTCAAGCCAGTTGTGGGTGACACAACTGCCCCAGGTGAGTGAATCCTTGTACTCACCGCCCTGACACTCAGTGCCACATTGATAGGGCACTATTGCGTCTCTTGTTCCCCCCCTTTTTTATCTTGATACATTTCTCTACACGGCACACTTAATGGTGCTTTGGTGATCCAATGTTGATTGCTTTCAGTGGGAGAACAAGATAACAATCTTGTAGTTGTGATACCTTTTAATGGCTAACAAAAATAAAATAAGTGATATTACAAGGCTAGCTTTAGAGACATCTTAGGTCCCTTCATGAGACTGGTATGACAAAATATTGAAAGAAACTCAAAATATATACATAAACAACTGGAATAAATGGACATTTAACTAAATAAACAAAGCCTGAAGAGGATCCTTAATCAGCAAGGTTTAGCAATGCCATAGATTTTATGACTCTAATTTATATGAAAACCTGTTGTCTTAACACTTGAGTGTCTTTGTACAACATTCTTCAAATGTTATAATGAGCCATAAATCCATCAGAGATTTTTAGTTCTTCCTGTAAACCAGGGGTGGGGAACTTCCGGCCCCAGGGCCCCATATGGCTCCTGGGGACTGGAGTGCTCAGGCTGGCAGAAACATTTTGCCAACTGCCTGCCTGTGAAATCCAGCTCCTCAGTGATTTCTATCCTCCAGCCTCAGTCTCTCTAGTGACGTATGTGCTCCCAGCCTCTCCTGTGATGTCTATAGCCATAGCAAACCTGGAAAAGCAGAGAAGCAACATAATAAATATCACCTAACATCACAGCCACGCCAAAGAGAAGCAGCCCCAGCCACCACAATAGGGGTGCGTTGATTGATTAACCAAATATAGCCTGGTAATTTTAAATTGATAATTTTGTTCGGCCCCCGAAGGATGGTAGAAATTTACAAATGGCCCCTGGAAGAAAAAGCTTCCCTACCCCTGCTGTAAACAATTGAAAGTTCTAATTAATTTGGATTCACGGGCCCTTCGACCTTTTTGTGATTTGAAATTATCTCACAATTAAAACTTTCATATTTTCAATGTTATGTCCTTGACTAGAAATATGTTTGGCTACTGGAAAATGGATTTTTGACGATGACATCTCATTCTTACTCTTAGCCATTGTCCAGTCTCACCAACATAAAAAGTCCCCACAAGACATAAAGTGCACATAATTAAATACACCACATTGGAAGAGGAGCATGTGAATGTCCCAGGAATCTTATAATCCTGTTGTAAGTTGGGGATCTGAATCCTATCTCTGGTCTCTATATGAGCACAGGTCTTGCAGCTCTTCACATTGCATGGATAGGTTCCTCTTGGTGTATCTGAGGGCATCGAACTTTGGACCATGATGATGGTGATCCATAGATAGGCAGAGGCAGGTCTCTTTGGTTTTAGAGATTTGGTAGATCCTGTGACTAGGAAACCTAGAACATTTGAGGATCTCTCAAAAAAACATAATCTACCATTAACTCTGTCTTTTTCACACCAGCAAATAGTGCACTATTATAGATCTGCTATGGGTTGTCATGGAGATACCTCCTCTACAGCATTTGAGTTTTTGTGCTCTAGAGGCACCTCCACCTAGGGCCTTATAACTGATATGGTCTATTGCATGAACCTGACACACGAACCCCAATTAAGCATCTTTACATGCAGAGGTGGGAAGGATGGCTCAGATAAGTGATTTCCCAACAAAACTGGCAGGTGGTGTGGTCCAGAGCCTTCAGAACTTCTATAAGTACACTTTATAAGGAAAACCAAATTAAATTATTGATGACCTGGTACCATACACCTGAATTACTCCATAAATTCAATCATACGATCCCAGACATATACTGGAGGTGTGGATTGGGGGGTGCATCCATCTATTATATCTTTTGGGACTGTAGTTGTATATGAACCTACTGGAGGGAGGTGGGAGCGCTGCTGGAAAAGATCCTAAAAAGGACTTGCCCCTGGACCCTTGGACCTATTTACTGAATTTATTCCCTCCGGGTCTAAGTAAAACACAGATTACATTATTACTACACCTGTTAACAGCTGCCAAGTGCTTAATATCTCTTTTTTGGAAGAGGACTACAGTTCCTACCATGTCTGATTTATATGCTAAAATAAAAGATATATACCTTATGGAGTGGATGACAGCTATACTCCATAATAATATTAAATTATTATTATTATATTATTATTATTATTTATAGAGCACCATTGATTCCATGGTGCTGTACATAATAAAGGGTTATATACAAACAAGTAATAAATACAATGAACAAACAGTGGCAGACCGCTACAGAGGGGAGAAAGGACCCTGCCCTTGTCGGCATACATTCTACAGGGCAGTGGGGAGAGAGACAGTAGGTTGGGTATGCTCTGGTGGTGGTGGAGCACCAGGTCCAATGGTGGTGGAGTGTCGGGTCCGATGGTGGTGGAGCGCCAGGTCCAGTGGTGGTTAAGCGCCAGGTCCAGTGGTGGTGGAGTACCAGGTCCAGTGGTGGTGAGCTGACACTTTGGTCATTGTAGGCTGTAGGTTGTTCTGAAGAGATGGGTTTTCAGGTTCCGCTTGAAGGTTCCGAGTGTAGGGGACGACCGTCGGACGTTTTGGGGTGCAGAACTCCAGAGAATGGTGGGTGCTCGGGCGAAGTCTTGCAGGACGTTAGATGAGGAACATACAAGTGTGGAGAGGAGGAGGTCTTGGGAGGTTTGAAGATTATGATTTGAATGCTATCTGGAGATTAATTCAGAGATATATGAGGGGGACAGATTGTGGACGGATTTGTAAGTCAGTGTTAGTAGTTTGAATTGGAAACATTGGATAATTGGGAGCCACTGGAGGGATTTGCATTGGGGAGAAGTGGAGGAATAGCGAGGAGAGAGGTGGATTAGTTGGGTAGTAGAGTTAAGGACAAATTGGAGGCGTTAAAGAGTGTTACCAAGGAGGCCACAGAGAAGGAGGTTGCAGTAGTCGAGGTGTAAGATTATGAGGGCATTCACTAGTAGTTTAGTAGATTGAGGGTTGAAGAAGGGACATATTATGGAAATATTTTTGAGTTGGAGGCGGCAGGAGGTGGCAAGGGCTTGGATGTGCGGTTTGAAGGACAGGTCAGAGTCAAGGGTTACTCCGAGGCAACCGACTTCAGGTACAGGGCAAAGTGTGATGTCATTTATTGTGATAGATAGATCTGGTAAGGATAGTGTGTGAGATGGAGGAAAGATGATGAGTTCGGTTTTCTCTACATTGAGTTTTAGGAAGGGAGAGGAGAAAAAGGAGGATGTGGCTAATAGACACTCTGGGATTCTGGACAGGAGAGAGGTGACATCTGAGTCAGAGAGATAGATCTGAGTGTCATCAGCTTACAGTTGATACTGGAAGCCATGGGACTTTATGAGTTGTCGCAGACCAAGGGTATAGATTGAAAAAAGGAGGGGCCGTAGGACAGAGCTTTGAGGGACCCCAACAGAGAAGGGAAGGGGCGAGGAGGTCGTGTGGGAGTGGGAAATGCTAAATGTGCGGTTGGAAAGGAAGAAAGAGATTCAAGAGAGGGCAAGGTCAGTGATGCCAATGGAAGAGAGGGTCTGTAATAGGAGACAGTGATCGACTGTATCAAATGCAGAGGACAGATCTAGAAGGAGGAGGACGGAGAACTGCCTGTTAGCTTTGGCCGCGAGTAAGTCGTTAGTAATTTTGGTCAGGGCAGTTTCAGCGGAGTGGTGAGGGCAGAAGCCGGATTAAAGGTTGTCAAAGAGAGAGTTGGATGAGAGGTGGGATGAGAGTACTGTGTGGACATACTTTTTGAGAAGTTTGGAAGCGAACGTGAGCAGGGATATGGGCCGGTAGCTGGATATAGAAGTGGGGTTGGGGGATGGCTTCTTTAAGATAGGTGTAATTGTTGCATGTTTGAAAGCAGAAGGAAAGGTGCCAGAGGTTAGTGATAGACTGAGGAGGTGGGTTAGGGCTGGGATAAGTGTGGTGGAGAGGTTGGGGAGGAAGTGGGATGAGATGGGATCCAGTGCACAAGTGGTGAGGTGTGATCTGGAGAGGAGGCGTGCAAGTTCTCCTTCAGTGATGGGGGGTAGGAGGGTTATTGTGGGAGGGGAGTAATCTGGTATACATATAGAAGCATTAGATAAGGTATGGAGAGATTGGACATAGTTCATTGAAAACTTCCAATTGTAAGTTTTATTGTTTTCACTGCCTTAGCCTAATGGATCTTTTTGTCATGTTTGGCGATTTCCGACCCATTGGGCTATATAGGTTTTGCCAACCTCGAGTTCCATAGACTCATTAAACTGATAAGCCAAAGACATTCCTGGACTTTGTCGATTTGAATTTTCAATGATTGCATTTGCAATCCTTATCCTTTACTTGTCATGCTTTGATATGTCACGAGGTATCATAGTTTCTCTAAATATTTTTCTCGAATGTCTTTTTATCTTTGTTATAGAGATAAAAATTTAATAAAAATAAAATTGAATAAAATAAATTCTCAGTTGGCCATTATTGGTGGATATTCTGATGTCTCACAATGAGAGAAGAGTTGATAAAGTTAGTATCAGTGCCTACAAGTATATCAGGAAGCGAAAAAAAATATAAAGTTATACAGACATTCCCTGATCTAAGCATTTATATCTTTAAAGTTTGTCACTGACTACAGATGAAGCACCCAACATGGAGAAAAAAATGGGATATGTAAAATTGTTTATGGAAGCTATTGGACATCCGATCATTCCTTTTCATTGTATTATCCATCAGGAGGCTTTATGTGCCAAGGCAGGATTCACCGACTTAAACGACTTAATGTCAGTTGTAACCAGTGCTTTTTTTGTAAAAAAATATTTCCTGGAACGCCTCTTGGAGCCGAGGGGTGTGGGGGGCGGGGCCTGGGGGCGGGGTTGGAGGCGGGCTGCCGTCAGGGTCCGGGCGAGATTAATATATTTAATATATTAATATGTTTGCTCCGAATGTTGCACCTGGTCTTATTTTCAGGGGGGAGGCATACACACACAGGGGCATACACTCACAGGGGCATACACTCACAGTACGGTGGCTCAATGGTTAGCACTGTATATGGTGGCTCAGAGGTTAGCACTGTATACGGTGGCTAAGTAGTTAGCACTGTATACGGTGGCTCAGTGGTTAGTACTGTATACGGTGCCTCAGTGGTTAGCACTGTATACGGTGGCTCAGTGGTTAGCACTGTATACAGTGGATCAGTGGTTAGCACTGTATGGTGGCTCAGTGGTTAGCACTGTATATGGTGGCTCAGTGGTTAGCATTGTATGGTGGCTCAGTGGTTAGCACTATATGGTGGCTCACTGGTTAGTACTGTATACGGTGGCTCAGTGGTTAGCACTGTATACGGTGGCTCAGTGGTTAGCATTGTACGGTGGCTCAGTGGTTAGCATTTTCGCTGCCGTGATAAGGAGTTCATAGTGTAATATAAGTGCAAAAAAACTTTAGTCTTAATATTATGTCACAATACCGGGATCTGAGGATCTTCTATTTCGAGGTCAGGGGCTCTCTGATGCCATTTGCTGTCTGTCTCGCTGTCGTCCTCTTTTGACACTGCAGTGCGGTGGACAAGAGAGCATTAACTGGTTAATAACAAGAAGTATGGAGTGTACTAACTGAGCCATAAATCCCCCCCATACCAGTAGGATTACTATATGGATTTTAGTATTAGGGTACGGACACACTGGTGTGAAACTCTGATGAGTGCAATGTGTGATTTTCTCACATTGCAATCAATCTCTGAGAGCACAATGACGAGTGTCGGACGCTTTTTTCTCATCCAGATTCAGGATGAGAAAAAAGTTGCAACATGCTGCAACAGTCTGCGATTCACACCGAGACTCACCAATGCAATTCTATGTGTCTGACAAAATTACATACCGCACACTGACAGCACACGGACCATCCGAGAGGCATCAGCTTTTTTCACGGATACATTATCATTCTGTAGCTGAGTCAACTGTGAAATGTTCCTGTAAATGATTCTACACTAATAGCTGCTGAGAAAAAAAAGGGATTGATTGCACACAGATGTGATCTGAGAATCTGAGAGAAATGTCGGACACTCACACAGTAGTTGGATGCCAAATGGACAAAAAAACAGATGTCACTTGTCCGACTCTCCTGGATGAGAAACAGACCGATTTTAAGGCGGCGGGAGACGGTGTAGCACCATGTCCTCAGCTCTGTGCTGTGCACAGTGTACCACCATGTCCTCAGTTCTGTGCACAGACAGTGTACCACCATGTCCTCAGCTCCGTGCTGTGCACCACCATGTTCTCTGCCCACACTCCACCATGTTCTCTGCACCCCCCCTCCATGTCCTCTGCACACCTCCCATGTCCTCTGCACACCCCTCCACGTCTCTTGCACACATCCCATGTCCTCTGCACACCCCTCCATGTCCTCTTCACACCTCCCATGTCCTCTGCACACTCCTCCACGTCCTCTGCACACCTCCCATGTCTTCTGCACACCCCTCCACGTCCTCTGCACACCTCCCATGTCCTCTGCACACCCCTCCATGTCCTCTGCACACCCCTCCATGTCCTCTGCACACCCCCCATGTCCTCTGCACACCCCTTCATGTCCTCTGCATGCCCCTCCATGTCCTCTGCACACCCCCCTCGTCCTCTGCACACCCCCCACGTCCTCTGCACACACCCCTCGTCCTCTGCACCCCCCCCATGTCCTCTGCACCCCCCCCTCGTCATCTGCACACCCCCCTCGTCCTCTGCACACCCCCCTCGTCCTCTGCACACCCCCCTCGTCCTCTGCACACATCCCCATGTACCTTGTAAAGTCAGTCCCAGTTCCTAATCCGGCATGCTTCTTCCCGGGCAAAATGTAGCTCCGCCCACCTGAGTCACATGTGCGTGATGTCATGGCAGGTCCTGTTCCACCCGGCATCTGTCCCCGCCGACCTCAGCCAGCGTCATGCACCAGCAGTGCAGCACCACTACTAGTGAGGTGAGGCGGGAGGGCGCGATGACCGCGGGGGGTGGCAGGCAGCAGATTTTCCGGTACGTCGTACCGGATCGCACCAGGTTTTCCCGGATTTTCCGGTACGGCGTACCGGTCCGTTCCGGTACAAAAAAAGCCCTGGTTGTAACAAAAATAGTGAATTTAATGGGTGCACACCCCCTTCACAAGCGAGACGTTTCTGCACTTTTACAGGAAGTTGATTCAACCTACAGTGGACTGCTGATGTTCAATAATGTGAGATGGCTGAGCTGAGTCAAAGTTCTGCAGTGGTTTGTGGAGTGATCTGCAGAAATGAAGGTATTTCTTGAGGATAAGAATCTGGAAAACTTTCCTTAGCGCAATAGCTAGGGTCACACATAAGCCTTTAAATCCGCTTAACACATCCGTTTTCAACTTAGATTTTGCAATGCAAAAAACGCAGTGGCAAAAGTGCACTAAAAAAAGCTATGTGTTTTTGAAACTGCATCACAAAATGCTGCAAGCAGCATTTTTGGGTGCAGTAAACATGGGGCTCTAAGGGAAACGCATCTGTTAACGCATGGTATATATAGGTGCGTTAACGCATAGCGTTTTTAGATGCAAAAATGGCAAATTCCAAAAACGGAATCCGGTTTGCAAAACCCAGAAAAACAGCCTGCCATGTGTGACCCTAGCCAATGATCATAAGTGGGTCAACAAACTGATGTTTTTTTACAGATCTCTCTGTTCATATGAATGAACAGTACTTAGCTACAAGATTTTGGTAAAAGTATTGGTGCTTTGTTTGGATACATAAAAGTTTTTGAAAATAAACTTAAAATTTTCAAGTGAGACTAAAACTTATAAGTATATACATCGAGTAACAAAGTATTTTGAGAAGGTCAGTGCTACTGTACAAAATGAAATGGAGCTCTTGCATGTAAAGTACCAGCATATTTTAGATTCGTTACTTGACCAGTTCGGTGAAAGATTTAATCAATTTAGAAGCTTAGAACAGACAATTAAAATAATTAAATATCCGGATGTAGTAGTCTACATTAGATTTGAATTAAATGGATTCCAATGGATGCAAATTGATGATTTCGAAATGCAACTTGCAGAATTTCAAGACGGCATCTGGGCTCGGGTGTTTGTCGACTTAAAGTCATCTGGAAAGATGTCGCTCGGAGAATGAAGAGGGCTGCCACTATAAACAGGAAATTTGGATTGATTGGAACCGATTACTGGATACTTTTAGCACTCTGAAAAATCTAGCGATGGCTTTACTCACAATTTTTCCCTCTACAAATTTTTGTGAGACCTTATTCTCAGCCGGTGAATAATATGAAGACCAATAAAAGAACTGACTGACAGATGAAGTTAGTAGCGCTTGTTCGAGCTTGAAGTGTACGAAATACCAACTGAAGATTTAGTCAAAGAAATTCAGCAACAAAAAAAGTCACTAATTAGGTAGGTAAAGAATTATTTGTTTTTGGTTTATTAAATACAGTACATATATTAACAATATAACTTTTTGTTATTACAGCTACAAATATCAGAAAACTATGGATTTTTCTCAAAGTGACACACCACCTGACTTACGCTCGTTTTTTGGCAAATTTTAACACACCCAGCTCAAAAGGTTGACCATCACTGGTATGGAACCTGATAGATAAAGTGAGGTTTCATCTGAAGTTGCTGTGTCATCCGTTCTGCGAATTCTATATAGTAGTATTGGTTACACTTGGCCAAATGCTGCAGAATATATCAGTTTTGTATGGTACCGTTTATGGGTTAGCAAAATTTACAGAATTTAGGGAATGCTAGCCCCACATCTCAGAGATAGACATCTAGCCCTATGTTGAAGACTCTTACCAGAAAAGCAGTTTTTGTTCCTACGTAAGTGACTGTCTATGTTCATCCAGATTAGGGTATGCAGCACAGGCAGTGCAGAGTACCCTGCAATAAACAAGTAATAACAACGCAAAAAATGTACTAAGCCATCCCACCACGTCACGGTGTACCCATTTGTGGATGGTCCCTACTCTAGCTATATTAAAATCTGCCCTTGTTCCCACTGACTTTATTGGGAGAAGGATGTAGAGTGTGACCTGGTCCCAAAATGGACACACAGAAATGGGATGCAATATAAATGCTTTGCTCAGTAAACGGAAAGGTGGGGCTCTCCATAACTGGTCAGGAGTGTAAATTGATTGTGTAAACTGGACATGACTTGCTAATGCAACTCAATGGGTGTGAGAAAAAAAAATTGTCACGTGGACCATTCATATGCTGTCTAATTTTTATGCAGCTCAGGTGAAAAAATCCTCAAGCTATTCAATCATCTTCTGACAGGAAGCCATCATACAGAGAGGTGTTTATACCTATAACAATCACAGCTTTAAAATTTTCATCCATATTGTGCACCACTTCCTAAATATACAACCTTGAAATGGTAGGCCCAGGCCTCCAACCTTGCTACTATTGTGGCCAAATACAATTTTTTTTAAAGGATACCTACCACTTTGATGTGGTGTGACCCTAATTTTTGGAAAAGTGGAAACTCTTGTTAGGGTCCCTCTACTGTGTAGTGCATACCTTCACCAGGGCTCTTTGAGCTCAACACCTGCCCATGACACTCAAGCACCACTTACTAAATGCTGGGCTGAGGCCTCCAGCCTTGCTGCTATTGTGGCCCAATACAAATATTTTAAAGGATACATACCACGTTGCTGTGGTGTGACCCTAATATTTGGAAAAGTGGGGACTCTTGATAGGGTCTCTTTGCTGTGTGGTGCATTCGTTAAGCAGGCCTTCCTGAACAGAATACATACTCCTGAAACTCCTGCATCTGCTCCTAAATAATGAGCGTTAAAATACTGGGCCCAGGCCTCCTGGCTTTCTGACATCTCATGTATCTCACCCAGCGTGACTCCAGCATCACACTGAGCCTCAGCTGTGAGCAGTGATTTCAGACAGTTCATCTGAGGTCAGAAATTTCCCGGCACTCACAAGAGATTCTAGCAAAAATTTTAGTTTATTCATTCACACCGGACGTTTCAGTATGACACTTAAGACCCCGTCACACACTACAATATCGTTAACGATATCGTTGCAATGTCAGCAGTTTGTTGACATTGCAGCGATGTCGAAACAACATTGTTGCATGTGACATTTACCAATGATGAGGTCATTCACCATTGGTTGTTGGTAAATGACCTGGACCATAAATTTATCTTTAGTCTCCCGCTGGGTGGCCAGCATCGGAGCGTGTGACAGTGGGAGACCAATGATCAACGAGCTCCCAGCGCCGCACAGCAAGCGCTGGGAGCAGGTAACCAGGGTAAACATCGAGTAACTAAGCGCAGCGCTCTGCTTAGTTACCCGCTGTTTACCCTGGATACCAGCATCCTCGCTGGTTCTGCTCGCTGGAGAGTCTGCCTGTTTGACAGCTCACCAGCGATCAGATAACGATGTCATAGCAATCCACATCGTTGGTGGGATCGCTGGGACATCGTAGTGTGTAACCCAGCTTTTAGGCTTTCAACAGCAGTATAGCAATGAGCAATCATCACAGCTTTAAAGGGAACCTGACCCCTCCAAATCACCCCCAACCCTATTAATACCTGTCCCTGCACCCTAACATATCAGTATTAGTACTCCTTTTCTATAAAAAAAAAGCGCTCTGTAACATTGGAATAATCAACAATAAACACTTACAAATCTGAGACTTCTTGTCCCTGAATAAGTCTCACGGGGTCTCCCCTGTGAGACTCTAAGCCCTCCCTAGGTGCTCATTTTCACGCCCCGAATCATCCACCCTCTCTCTCTCTGTGCTGCTATGATGTGGAGCTGAAGGCAGGACTAATGATTTGCATTCTGTGAGTGATAGAGAGGGGGGAGGGTAAAGCCTGCACAAGCAGAACACACAGACAGAGAGAGGGTGGATCCTGGAGCCTGCAAAACAACACGTCCAAAGGGACTAAAGAATATAGCCCCTGCTAATTATAATCACTAATGAGTGAGTATAAAACGTTTTTATGCACTTTTATGCTTTTAGGAGACAAAAGAAGTGTGAGATTAGTGATAATATGCTGCAGAGTTTTGGTAGTTTAGGAGGCGTTCTGGAGGTGACAGGATCCCTTTAAATAATGCATTCCCAGGAAGTGACCTCAGTTAATTAAATAATGACTACAACATGAAAAGCAAAACATATTCATGTCCAAAACAGCAAGAAAACAAAGTTGCAAAGAAAAAAAATATATGAAATACAAAATTTATATAAAAAAGTTAAATGAATCCTAATCTTTGCAAATACTTTGGAAGTTATAAAAATTAAAACAAATAACTGTGCATTCTATATATTATTATCTATATCCCAACATCTACAAATTTAACTATACATCAAATAATTATTGCTAACGCAAACGCATATAAAGGAATCATAATAAAACACATTTCATTACTCTGTATTCTTCAGTATATCTTGTGGTTACTAAAAAATAACATTTCACAAAATAAAAACAAACATAATTCATATTATATGAAAATTAACAGTACAAATAAAATACAACTCGTTCCTTTTGTATTAAAATAATACATCATTTCACATTTATGCAATGTTCCACTTAATTAAATCATTATATGAATGTGGAGAGAGTAACACTGCAAAGCGAATTCGCAAGCAAGACCATTCATTATTGTTTTCAGAAGATCGCTGCAATCGTATTCTTGATGTGTAAAGGAATTTGCATTAAATTCAATGTGCAGCGTGACATCTACATTATCTCCCCACCACAATTAATCATAGCGCTTCAGAAAATAGAATGAAAACAATAATTATTATCCCTTATAATGGCATATTAATGTTAAAAAAAAATCATTTTTGTATACTAATTATTGTAATACATACTTATGTTCATTTTTATAAATATTATCATAAATACCTAACAAAAAAACTAATAATACATTATATCGTCATTAATTTATTTAAAGAGGACCTGTCACCCCCCTGGTGCTATGCTAACTGAATGCAGCACTGAATGTAGCGTGTCTGAAGCATTCAGGGAAGGGGTCCCCATTAGGGATGGGCGAATCTACTCGCTAGGACTCGTTACTCGGCGAGTAGTAAGGGACTCGCAGGACTCGGTACTCGGCGAGTTTCCCAGTGATGACTCGCACGAGTCCAATGCAAATCAATATCAATCCTAGTTTTGTCAGAAACGCTGACAAAACTAGGATTGCCATTGTTTGCATTAGACTCGGCTACTGTGCCAGTGATAGCAGGGAGACTCGCAAAGTAACTGCTGTTTCTTTGCGAGCCGAGTCCAGCTGTCTTCTCTGTGCAGCTCCAGGGTCCTAGAACCTGCCTGCTCACAGAGATGATGTAGCAGTGCTGAGATTATTCTCAGTCTGCTCATTCCCTCTGCATGTAGCATAGAGGACATCGCGTTTTGGACTACGTCGGACGGAAGAGGATTTTTTAAATTAAAGATGGAGTCCCTAATGGCTTTTTTTTTTATTTCAAATAAAAATTTTTCTCTGTGTTTTTTTAACCCTTTATTGGAGATTCTTAGTGGCTGGGTCAAACGTGGCCTGACATTAAGAATCTCGGGCTTAATACCAGCTTGTATAACAAAGCTGGTATTAACCCCTTTATTACCCAGCGTGCTACCGCCACCAGGGCCGCTGGAAGAGCGGGGTTCAGCGCCAGAGGATGGCGCTTCAATGAACGCGCCATCTTCTGGGGCGGCTGCGGGCTGCAATTTGCAGCGGGGGGTGCCCAGAAAGCTTGGGCATCCCTGCGCTGCGGATTCCAGCCCTCAGCTGCTTAGCTGTACCTGGCTAGACATAGAAATTGCGCGGAGCCCCACGCATTTTTTTAAAATTATTTAATGAATTTCAGAGTCAGAGTCTCAGAGTCAGAATCTCAGAATTTCATGAAATAATTTAAAAAAAATGCGTGGGGCTCCGCGCAATTTCTATGTCTAGCCAGGTACAGCTAAGCAGCTGGGGGCTGGAATCCGCAGCGCAGGGATGCCCAAGCTTTCTGGGCACCCCCCGCTGCAAATTGCAGCCCGCAGCCGCCCCAGAAGATGGCGCGTTCATTGAAGCGCCATCCTCTGACGCTGAACCCCGCTCTTCCAGCGGCCCTGGTAGCGGTGGCACGCTGGGTAATAAAGAGGTTAGGGCCAGCTTTGTATTATCAGCTGGCCCTAAGCCCGAAATGTATGGTGGTCACGCCAATATTAGACATGACCGCCATGAATTTCTATTAAATTGTTTTAAAAAAAACACAACACAAAGAAAATTTTTTATTAGAAATAAAAAAAAAAGCCATTAGGGACTCCATCTTTAATTAAAAAAATCCTCTTCCCTCCGACGCAGTCCAAAACGCGATGTCCTCTCTGCTACATCCCCTGTGTATAGATATAGATCTCTATGCACAGGGAATGAGCAGACTGAGAACAATCTCAGCTCTGCTACATCATCTCTGTGCACAGACATTCATGTCTGTTACTGTACACAGGGAATGAGCAGACTGAGAACAATCTCAGCTCTGCTACATCATCTCTGTGCACAGACATTCATGTCTGTACACAGGGAATGAGCAGACTGAGAACAATCTCAGCTCTGCTACATCAGGCAGCAGGCAGGCTCTAGGACCCTGGAGCTGGCAGCCAGCACAGAGGAGACAGGACTCTTATCTGTGCGAGTCAGCGATTACTTACAAAGTAAACGAGCAATGCAAATAAATGACAAAACTAGGATTGCTTCAGGCTGAAGCTTCTGAGACACATCTGCGAGTTGTAAATCTCACACTACTCGCTATTACTCGCTTCCCCATTCATTAACATTGGACTCGCTAGACTCGCAACGAGTAGCGAGTCCTGGGCTCGGACTCGCTAGAGTCAAGCGATTCCGAGTAATTTAGGATTCGCCCATCACTAGTCCCCATGTCTCTAACCCCTCTGTAAGTTGTAAAAAGAACTTTATAAAGTTTATGGATAAGGAGTCCAGAGGGACTTACTAAGTAATGAGTCATCACTGTTGTATGGTGTCCTCTCCGCCTCCAGCCCTCTCTTGTTCAGCCTTCTGTACGTGTCATCTCTGTTTCTGGTGTCCTCCCTGCCTCCAGCCCGCTCTGGTCCACCTTCTGCCCTCTCTTGTTCAGCATCCTTTATGTGTCTCCTCTCCACAGAGCGGTCCCAGCAGTTGAAATGCCTACTGCCAGGGACGTCAGCACCGGAGCCCACCTGCTGGGACCGCTCCTGCCCATTGCTTGCTCTGTGGAGAGGAGTCACATAAAGGAGGCTGAACAAAAGAGGGCTGGAGGAGGACCAGAGAGAGCTGGAAGTGGGGAGGACAAAAGCAGGAGTGATGACACATACAGGAGGCTGAACAAGAGAGGGCTAGAGGCGAGGAGGACACCATACAACAGCGATGACTCATTACTGAGTAAGGCTAGGGTCACACTTGGCATGCATTTTTTTAAGGTGGTTTTTCCCAGCCTGCGTTTTTGCATGTGTTTTTGCACTTAGGTGTGGGGGACCCTTAAAAAATGCATGCAAAAACGCATGTACCATTTAGTGCCATATAAAAACGCATGCGTTTCCCTTAGGGCCCCATGATAAAAAAAATGCAAGCGTTTTGTGAAAAGGCACCAAAGAATGCTGCTTGCAGTATTTTTTGGTACTGAGCCAAAACGCATCCCAAAAACGCATGGTACATTCAGACATGCGTTTTTGCTATTGGGGCATGCGTTTTTTGCATGGGGGCCTATGGATGCGTTTTTGCATGCATTTTCAGAAAACGCAAGTCTCAAAAACAAATGGAAAATCTGCAAGTGTAACCCTAACCTAAGTCCCTCTGAACTCCTTATCCATAAACTTTAAAAAGTCTTTTTTACAACTACAGGGGGGCAGGGCCGGTTTTACACAAAGTTGGGCCCTGGGCACAAGTTAAAAGTGGGGCCCCCATCTGCTAACAAATTGCACCATCACACACAAACATATGAGTTGTGTTTACTGAAACCGATTCCAGACCTTTAAATAAGACCCATCGGCTATAGTAATGTCATCCTGCGCTTGTGTACCGGCTCCTCACACAGGCTGAGAAAGAATGATGGGGTGAGAACGATCACTAGTAGATCATTAGGGATAGGATGATCACTAATCATTGGGGATAGGACGATCACTAATAGATCATCAGGGATAGGACGATCACTGATAGATCAAAGGGGTTTGAACAGTCACTAATAAATCATTGTGTCCACATACAAATCGTGTTATCAGCAGCTCTTCTGCTGTTTACACCGGGTGATGTGCTGTCGAGAATAATGGTCTTGATTTATTAAGACACGCTGTGCATGGCCATTCTCAATTAATGAACCTGCTGGAGTAATTTTCACCCACTTCATTAATAGGCGCACAGTGTATATAATATTCTATATAATGTGTACAGTATGTTCTGTGTATATACATGTGTATGTGTGTACATTTGTGTTGGATGCTCACGGGGCTTGTACATTTTCTAATTAATGAAGTGGGTGAATATTACTCTAGCAGCTTCATTTATTAAAGGAGTTCTCCACTATTAGAACAAGCCCTTCTTATATCACTTGTTTCCCACAGTTAAAAATAAGACCCTATACTCGCGTCCTGTGCTGACTATATACTACACACCAGTATACACTATACAGTACAAACAAGTACTACACATCAGTATATACACATCAGTATACACTATATACTACACACAACTAATATATATATATACAGAGCTGTACAGGATGGTGGGGGGGCAGGGCAGGATGGAGTCGGCGGGGCAGGATGGAGCCGGAAGGGCAGGATGGAGCCGGGGGGGCAGGATGGAGCCGGAGGAGCAGGATGGGGGGGGCAGGATGGTGGCGAGTGGACCAGGATGGAACGAGCGGGGCAGGATGGTGGCGAGCGGGGCAGGATGGAGCGAGCGAGGCAGGATGAAGCGAGCGGGGCAGGGTGGATGCAGGAGGGCAGGATGGAGCTGGCGGGGCAGGATGGTGGGGATTCATAGCTAGATAGCAGACACACGCACAGAGCTCTGCTATGCTCATATTATGCATAGTGTTATTTCCTTTTCCTATCTGTTGGAAAATTAGGTGTACATGGTGTGTTCACAGCAGAGAGGTGTTTGCAATGTGTAATAGCTTTCTTCTCATTATCAGGCAGCTCTGCACACCCTAGCTCAGCACTCAGCAGGTAGCATGTTCCTCCTTCACGTTCTTCCCCAGTCCCTGTGCTCAGGGTGATGTAGCAGTGCTGGCACCCCTCCCCCACCCACCCTCCAGGGATAACCGTGTATAGAGTACTAATAGAAAGCTACAGTGCAGTGCTCCAGCAGCTCTCCCTGTATCTCGCTCTGTGGAGCAGCCGATGAAATGCTGCTTCCTTATTCAAACCTTGCATTTGTGTACAGGATACCCTTACTCTGTCCTTTCTGAGGGCCCACTCCAATACTGTGTCACCCCCACTGACCCTGAAGACACTGGGGGCCCTCATTCTGAAGAACGATAATAACAGAGGAGCCAATGTAACTTACTTTGGCCCAGAGAGTGATGCAGGAGGGAGCAGTGGATTCCCAATGTTCGTCATCTTAGCGCCAGTGAATGAAGAGATGAGGAGGAAGGGGCTCCACCAATCACAGCACAGCTCCCTGCCTGAGCTGTGCTACTAATCCAAAGGACAGAGTGCAGTCAAAACTAACACTGATTGGCTGTAGTTTAACCAATCAGTGTAAGGCTCCGCTGCAGCACCGCCCTCCTGCAATACTGAATACCGGAACAGTGCAGAGCAGTGATACCGCACGCGGTATCAGTGTCCCGATCAGCACGCAGAGTGAGCGGCAGGAGGCTGCAGATGGGGGTGATATTCAGCGTAAGGAGAGCGGGGAAGAGCCGATAAACCTGCAGCAACATTATTAGTGTAGGACCCTGCTGGGGGCCTTTCAGAGGGTGGGGGCCCAGTCTGCCCCCCCCAACACCGGCCCTGCAGGGGGCTAGAGACATGGGGCCCCTTCCCTGAATGCAGCAGACACACTGCATTCAGTGCTGAATTCAGTTAGCATAGCACCAGGAGGATGACTGGTCCTCTTTGACTCATACACTCTGTTGAGTCCTTTTGGATGCAAAGTTTACAGCTCATGAATCCAAAAATCTTAATGGTGTAAAAGTAAATTTTTGATGTTACTCTTCTTGGAAATTTAACACATTATGTCACTTGATATTTCAACTATGAAACAGAATAAATTTTTTCATTAAAAGGATGAGGTAAGGGGAACGATAAATTGCCACAACGAATTGTAGATTTATGTCTATTAATTCTCACCTCAACATGTTGGAGGCTTTCTGCAACACATAGGAGTCCGCACGGGTATTTTACCGTGTATATAGCTTTAGTTGTCTGATATGTAAAATAACCACAAATTTTATGGCGAGTCATGAAGCTTTAACCGATGTTTAAATTTTTATCTAATAATAATGTGAAGCAAGCGATTATAATAAACTTTCAAATATACTTTATTAATGAAATCTGGAAGGAAACCATTCATAAAACTTCCACATGGTGTCCTCACTAGATTGTTTCTGAAGCAGACATGTTCAGTCTCAGTCAGATCCGCCCATAGGAATTGGAAAACATGGCCTGGTCATTAAGGTCCAAACAGGCTGGGGCTAAAGTGGTATAGTATGTATGCATTGAGTCTAAACCATGCTGTGTGAACTGGGGAGATTTTGTCTACCAGCATTCAGCCTGTGAAGAGTTATCATTATCAACTTTTGGATAGCTTGATTTTTAAAGTCGAACATGTGTAATATTCCACTATTAAAAGAGAAATATTATGGTCTTAATTTTTAAGGTAGTATTATAAGGACTAAAACCAGTCTCCACTATACTGCATTGTGCTATTTCATGCGATTTTTGGTAAAATGAATGTGAGTTCCCATAGAACAAACTAAACAGAAGAAATAATAATTTAAACAAGTGGGATTAGACTAACAAAAAAAAAAAAATCCTTCATGAATATGTGTTAGTTTTATGAATTTTTCACCTGATTGATTTTTGTTTCCCAGAACTGTGTGAAATGGCTAAACTTTGTTGACCAGTATTCGACTAAGGGTGCCTTCACACTGCGGCGTGATTCGGTCCGGGGCTGTCCGGGATGACCCTGACGGCCGCGGACTGGATTAGCACACAGGACTGGAGGGCTAATATGACCTCCGGTCCGGTGTGCAGCCGCACACAATTCCCACGGCTGATAAGTCAGGACCGCGGCGGTCACATTTGGCAAGGTAATTGCGGCTGCCGCATCCAGATCGGGATGCGGTAACCGCAATTGCCTTCAGACACATTTTTGTGTCCAAAACTGTTCTTTAAACCGCAATGTGGTAACCGGATTGCTCCGGATCTGTAATCTGGTGCAATCCGGTTACCATATGCTTTGTTCATTCCTTCTGCCGCAGGTATGAATAAAGGGTTAAATGTTAATAATAGCTGTGGGCAACATGTCTCTAGGGGGTGCCCACATCTCCCTAGAGACAAGCTGTCCACTCTGGTGGGCATTTGAGGGGTTAATATGTGTGCTTATAGTAATGCTGACTATTGTTGGCTTTTTCAATTTTATGAATGAATGCAGCGCTCTGCCCATAGAACTAATGTTACAACTTTTAGGACCAAGGACAGGGGCTCATACTGTACGTACATTACGTACAGTATCTCCTCTACTGTCAGGAGCCGCCGCATTCATTCATCAAATTGAAAAAGCTGACAATAGTCGGCATTACTATAAGCACACGTGTTAACCCCTCAAATGCCCACCTGAGTGGACAGCATGTCTCGAGGGGGGTGGGCACCCCCTAGAGACAAGTTGCCCACAGATATATTAACATTTAACCTTTTGTTCATCCCTGCGGCAGCAGGGATGAACAAAGCATACAGCTTCCGCAGGCAGTCATATCTGCCTTGCGGCAGCCGTTTGGGCTCCCATTGGAGCCCATTATAGCAATTTGCCTCCGGTTTCCTTAACCGCTGCGAAAACTGCAGCCTGCATGATTTTTACCGCAAGCTGCAGATCCGCAAGCAGTAACCGGATTGCATGTAGTGCAATCCAGTTACTATAATGGGCTCCTATGGGGAACGGTTCCTGATCCGGTTTTGAGCTTTTTGACAGCTCAAAACCGGATCAGGATTTCAAAATTGTGCCGCAAGTGTGACCCCAGCCTAACTCAGATATTGCTAATAAACCTATCAGAAGCTTCCAAATCCATGAGATCATCTTATGCACTGTCCCAATTTGTTTAAATATAGTTTTCCCAAAAACACTGCACACTCCAAAGATTTTTCAAAGTGAAATTGTGTGTTTATTTATGGTGCATATTAACATTTTGTGCGATAGAACTTGACGTTTCGACCACGTCCCGTGGTCTTTATCAAAATATCGCTGTCTAGTCTTTATGAATATGGATATATTGCACCTAGGGAACTTATAGGTCCTGTATTGGCTAGTCGGTGCTTTTTGTTGATCTCTGGTGGTAGTGGTTGTCTTTAGAGATATGTATATCAGATACGGTTCAATGGGGAATGTCTTATTCTGGTCTGTGCCCCAAGTAATGCACTTCCTCAGATCTGGCACTGTATACAGGATATGTCCCTCCTGTTCCGGGGTCTACCAGCGCGTCCAGTGCCTTGGCTGTGACCAATTTGTTTAAAGGCATAGTAAACTTAACATATGTAAACTTGTGACTTTGCAGAATTAATAAAAATGCCTTAAAACATTTTCTCTCATTATTCTGGCATTTGGCAAATATAGATAATTATAGTAATCCTATCTGACCTGAAATGGGAAAGGTTTTTTCTGATTTCATGTCAGATAGTGAGAAAAGTATGCATATGTCTCTTTTTATATAGTGTATATAAAGTTCTTGATTCAACTGTAGGAGGTATAAGAAGAATGAAGGAGAAAAAAAGTGTAGGGAATTGAAAAATAATTCTTGGGAAAGCAAGAAATTAAAATATTATATAAATAACTAGCTGTGAGCCCGATGCAAATGCATTGGGATTCTAGAACGTGCATTAATTTGATTATAGTAGTTATAGCTGTTAGCCTGATGCAAATGCATCGGGTATCTAAAATATGTTTATTGTTTTTTTAAATATTTTTAAATAATAATCGCATCATCAATAGCAATAATATAAGCCATAGCATTATTATTAGCAGTAATAGCAGTATTAATAGCATTATTATGAGCATTAATAACAGTATTAATAGCATTATTAATAGCATTAATAGCATTATTATTAGCATAAATAGCATTATTAATAGCATTATTAGCATTAATAATAGCATTAATAACATTATTAATAGCATTATTAGCATTATTATTAGCATTAATAGCATTAATAATAGCATTATTAGCATTAATAATAGCATTAATAACATTATGAATAGCATTAATAGCATTATTATTAGCATTAATAGCATTAATAATAGCATTATTAGCATTAATAATAGCATTAATAACATTATTAATAGCATTAATAGCATTATTATTAGCATTAATCGCATTATTAATAGCATTAATAGGATAAATATTAGCATTAATAGCATAATTTAATAGCATTAATAGCATTATTAATAGCATTAATAGCATTATTATTAGCATTAATAGCATTAATAACGCATTATTAGCATTATATATAGCATTAATAACATTAATAGCATTAAACATTATATTAGCATTAATGCATTATTATTAGCATTAATAGCATTAATAATGCATTAATAGGATATAATATTAGCATTAATAGCATATTAATAGCATTAATAGCATTATTAATAGCATTAATAGCATTATTATTAGCATTAATAGCATTAATAATACATATAATTAATAGCATAATTAATGCAGTATTAATAGCATTATTAATAGCATTAATAACATTATTATTAGCATTAATAGCATTAATATAGCATTATTAGCATTAATAATAGCATTAATAGCATTATTAATAGCATTAATAGCATTAATAGGTTATGCATTAATAGCAATTAATAGCATTATTAGCATTATTAATAGCATTAATAGGATAATTATTAGCATTAATAGCATAATTAATAGCATTAATAGCATTATTAATTAGCATTAATAGCATTATTATTAGCATTAATAGATAATAATTAGCATTATAGCATTAATAATAGCATTAATACATTATTAATAGCATTAATAGCATTATTATTAGCATTAATAGCATTATTATTAATTTAGCATTAAAGCATTAATAGGATAATAATTAGCATTAATAGCATTAATAGCAATAATTAATAGCATTAATAGGTATTAATTAAATAGCATTAATTAGCATTATTATAGCATTAATAGGATAAATATTAGCATTAATAGCATTAATAGATTAATAATTAATAGCATTAATATAGCATTATATAATTAGCATTAATACATATATTATTAATAGCATTAATAGCAATAGCATTAATAATAGCATTATTAGCATTAATTAATAGCATTAATAACATTATTAATAGCATTAATAGCATTATTATTAGCATTAATAGCATTAATAGCATTATTATTAGCATTAATAGCATTAATAATACCATGAATAGGATAAATATTAGCATTAATAGCATTAATAGCATAATTAATAGCATTAATAGCATTATTAAATAGCATTATTATTAGCATTAATAGCATTAATAGGAGAATATTAGCATTAATAGCATAATTAATAGCATTAATAGCATTATTAATAGCATTAATACATTATTATTAGCATTAATAGCATTATTATTAGCATTAATAGCATTATATAATAGCATTATTAGCATTAATAGCATTAATAATACATAATTAGATAATTAATTAGCATTATTAATAGCAATAATAGCATTAATTAATAGCATTAATAGCATTATAATAGCATTAATAGCATTAATAGGATAAATATTAGCATTAATAGCATTAATAGATAAATATTAGCATTAATAGCATAATTAATAGCATTAATAGCATTATTATATTTAATAGCATTATATATTAGCATTAATAGCATTAATAATAGCATTATTAGCATTATAATAGCATTAATAACATTATTATAGCATTAATAGCATTATTATTAGCATTAATAGCATTAATAGCATTATTATTAGCATTAATAGCATTAATAATACCATGAATAGGATAAATATTAGCATTAATAGCAATAATAGCATAATTAATAGCATTAATAGCATTTTATTAATAGCATTATAATTAGCATTATTAATAGGATAAATATTAGCATTAATAGCATTAATGATAATATTAGCATTAATAGCATTATTAATAGCATTAATAGCATTATTATTAGCATTAATAGCATTAATAATAGCATTATTAGCATTAATAATAGCATTAATAACATTATTAATAGCATTAATTAGCTTATTATAGCATTAATAGCATTTATTATTTAGCATTAATAGCATTAATAATACCATGAATAGGATAAATATTAGCATTAATAGCATTAATAAGCATAATTAATAGCATTAATAGCATTATTAATAGCATTTATAGCATTATGATATTTAGCATTAATAGCATTAATAGGATAAATATTATTAGCATTAATTAGCATTATTAATTATTAATAGCATTAATAGATAATATTAGCATTAATAGCAGTATTAATAGCATTATATAGCATTATTAATAGCATTAATAGCATTATTATTAGCATTAATAGCATTAATAATAGCATTATTAGCATTAATAATAAGCATTAATATTAAACATTATTAATAGCATTTATAGCATTATTATTTATGCATTAATAGCATTAATAATTAATGTATATAGCATAATAAATATTAGCATTAATAAAGCATTAATAGCATTATTAGCATTAATTATAGCATTTAGCATTAATAGCATTATTAATTAATAGCATTAATAAATTATTATTATCATTAATAGCATTAATAGCCATTAATAATTAGCATTAATAGCATTAATAGCATAATTAATAGCATTAATAGCATTTTAATAGCTTTAATAGCATTATATTAGCATTATGCTTAGTATTATTAGCATTAATAGCAATTAATAATAGCATTATTAGCATTTAATTAATAGCATTAATAACATTATTCATTAGCATTAATAGCATTTGCATTATTATAGCATTAATAGCATTTTAATTAGCATTAATTAGTTAATAGCATTAATAGCATTAATAATACATGCATAGATAATACTGAGAGATTAAATATGCATTAATAGCATAATACATTAATAGCATTAAAAGCATTATTAATAGCATTAATAGCATTATTATTAGCATTAATAGCATTAATAATAGCATTATTAGCATTAATAATAGCATTAATAACATTATTAATAGCATTAATAGCATTATTATTAGCATTAATAGCATTAATAATAGCATTATTAGCATTAATAATAGCATTAATAACATTATTAATAGCATTAATAGCATTATTATTAGCATTAATAGCATTAATAATAGCATTATTAGCATTAATAATAGCATTAATAACATTATTATTAGCATTAATAGCATAATTATTAGCATTAATAGCATTATTATTAGCAGTAATATCATTATTATTAGCATTTTTTTTTAATTATTATTTTTTATTTAAATATTTATTATTTTTTATTTATTTTTTTATTATATTTTAATTATTTTTTTTATTATTAAATGTATTATTTAGGCTGAGACCCAGTTCTCTTTCAGGTCCGCTGAAAGGGCTGATATAATTAGCATATATTTAATTTTTTTATTATTATTTTTATTGAATTATTTATTATTTTTAATTTATTTTTTTATTATTTTTTAATTATTTTTTAATTATTTTTTTATTATTAAATTTATTATTTAGGCTGAGACCCAGTTCTCTTTCAGGTCCGCTGAAAGGGCTGATATAATTAGCATATATTTAATTTTTTTATTATTATTTTTATTGAATTATTTATTATTTTTAATTTATTTTTTTATTATTTTTTAATTATTTTTTAATTATTTTTTTTATTATTAAATTTATTATTTAGGCTGAGACCCAGTTCTCTTTCAGGTCCGCTGAAAGGGCTGATATAATTAGCATATATGTAATTTTTTTATTATTATTTTTTTTTGAATTATTTATTATTTTTAATTTATTTTTTTATTATTTTTTAATTATTTTTTAATTATTTTTTTTTATTATTAAATTTATTATTTAGGCTGAGACCCAGTTCTCTTTCAGGTCCGCTGAAAGGGCTGATATAATTAGCATATATTTAATTTTTTTATTATTATTTTTATTGAATTATTTATTATTTTTAATTTATTTTTTTATTATTTTTTAATTCTTTTTAAATTATTTTTTTTATTATTTAATTTATTTATTTTTTTAAGTGAGAGTGAGACACAGTTCTCATTCAGGTCCGCATTTTTTTTTTTTTTATTATTATTATTTTTATTTAATTATTTAATATATTTAATTTATTTTTTTATTATTTTTTAATTATTTTTAAATTATTTTTTATATTATTTAATTTATTTATTTTTTGAAGTGAGAGTGAGACAGAGTTCTCATTCAGGTCCGCATTTTTTTTTTTTTTTATTATTATTTTTATTTAATTATTTATTATTTTTAATTTATTTTTTTATTATTTTTTAATTATTTTTAAATTATTTTTTTATTATTTAATTTAATTTTATTTTTTTAAGTGAGAGTGAGACACAGTTCTCATTCAGGTCCGCCTTTTTTTTTCCCCATTGACATACATTACCGGTGTGTCGGCGATTTTATGGCCGCCCACCTGGTTCTATTTGTCGGCCCTAAAATCGCGGACACACCGCTAATGCATCTCTATGGGCAGTCAGCCCGATTTCGGATTGAACGCCGACCAATCAGAATTCGAGCTGACTGCCCATAGACATGCATTAGCGGTGTGTCCGCGATTTTAGGGCCGACAAATAGAACCAGGTGGGCGGCCATAAAATCGCCGACACACCGGTAATGTATGTCAATGGGGAAAAAAAAAGGCGGACCTGAATGAGAACTGTGTCTCACTCTCACTTAAAAAAATAAATAAATTTAATTAAAAAAAAATAATTTAAAAATAATTTAAAAATAATAAAAAAATAAATAAAAAATAATAAACAATTAAATAAAAATAATAATAAAAAAAAAAAAAATGCGGACCTGAATGAGAACTGCGTCTCAGTGTGACTTAAAAAAATAAATAAATTAAATAATAAAAAAAATAATTAAAAAATAATTTAAAAATAATAAAAAAATGAGGGGCTCTTCTGATTGGCTGAGGGCAGTATACAGCGACCAATCAGAAGAGGGCCTCAGATCTCATTGAGGTAGAATGGCGGATTTTTCGTCCATTCTATCTTAATGAGAAGGAAGAGGACGTCGGAGGTGGAAGTTTGCGAAAAGAAGACAGAAGATCCCCGGGGCCGGACGAAGAGGCGGAGATGGCGGAAAGAAGAGAGAAGACCCCCGGGGCCGGAGGAAGAGGACGCCTGGGCGGACGGAGGACTTGTGGATCGGACGGACGATCAGATGACTTGAAGGCATGTAAGTGATCGACGGGGACGTTAGGTTAGGGGACGGCGGGGGCTTGGGGTGTAGGGCTTTAGGTGTTAGCGGTGTGAGCTTAGGAGGCGGCGGGGCTTAGGGGATAGGGGCTTAGGTGCGGCGGGGCTTAGGGGGCAGGGGGGGGTAGGGGTTTAGGTGCGGAATCGGGGGTAGGGGGTTAGGTGCGGCTTAGGGGGTTGCGGCAGAGGGTAGTGGCTGCGGCGGGGTAGTGTATTAGGGCGGCAGGGGGTAGGGGCTTCGGCGGCGGGGTAGTGGGTTAGGGGTTAGGGCGGCAGGGAGTAGGGGCTTGCGGCGGGGTAGTGGGTTAGGGCGGCAGGGGGTAGGGGCTTCGGCGGCGGGGTAGTGGGTTAGGGGTTAGGGCGGCAGGGGGTAGGGGCTTGCGTCGGGGTAGTGGGTTAGGGCGGCAGGGGGTAGGGGCTTCGGCGGCGGGGGTAGTGGCTTAGGGGTTAGGTGCGGCAGAGTGTAGTGGGAGCGGCGGGGTAGTGGGTTAGGGCGGCAGGGGGTAGGGGCTTGCGGCAGAGGGTAGTGGCTGCGGCGGGGTAGTGGGTTAGGGCGGCAGGGGGTAGGGGCTTCGGCGGCGGGGTAGTGGGTTAGGGGTTAGGGCGGCTTAGGGTGTAGGGGTGCGGCGGACTTAGGGGGTAGGGGTTTAGGTGCGGCGGGTGGGGGCTTGGCGGCGGGAGCTTAGGAGGCTGCGGGGCTTAGGGGGTAGGGGCTTAGGTGCGGCGGGGCTTAGAGGGTAGGGGGTTAGGTGCGGCGGGGCTTACGGGGTAGGGTCATAGGTGCGGCGGGTCGGGGCTTAGGGTGTAGGGGTGCGGGGGCAGGGGGCTGTAGTGTACAGCGCGATGGTATACTACAGTCCCATGGCGCTTATGGGCATGGGACTGTAGTATACTATAGCGGTGTACAGGGTTAGGTGCGACGGGGCTTACGGGGTAGGGGCATAGGTGCGGCGGGTCGGGGCTTAGGGTGTAGGGGTGCGGCGGCAGGGGGCTGTAGTGTACAGCGCGATGGTATACTACAGTCCCATGGCGCTTATGGGCATGGGACTGTAGTATACTATAGCGGTGTACAGGGTTAGGTGCGACGGGGCTTACGGGGTAGGGGCATAGGTGCGGCGGTCGGGGCTTAGGGTGTAGGGGTGCGGCGGCAGGGGGCTGTAGTGTACAGCGCGATGGTATACTACAGTCCCATGGCGCTTATGGGCATGGGACTGTAGTATACTATAGCGGTGTACACTACAGTCGTATGGGCTTAGGGCGGCAGGGGGCTGTAGTGTACAGCGCGATGGTATACTACAGTCCCATGGCGCTTATGGGCATGGGACTGTAGTATACTATAGCGGTATGGGCTTAGGGCGGCAGGGGGCTGTAGTGTACAGCGCGATGGTATACTACAGTCCCATGGCGCTTATGGGCATGGGACTGTAGTATACTATAGCGGTGTACAGGGTTAGGTGCGACAGGGCTTACGGGGTAGGGGCATAGGTGCGGCGGGTCTGGGCTTAGGGTGTAGAGGTGCGGCGGACATAGGGGGTAGGGGTTTTGTTGCGGCGGGTGGGGGCTTGGCGGCGAGAGCTTAGGAGGCTGCGGGGCTTAGGGGGTAGGGGCATAGGTGCGGCGGGTCGGGGCTTAGGGTGTAGGGGTGCGGGTGCGGGGGCAGGGGGCTGTAGTGTACAGCGCGATGGTATACTACAGTCCCATGGCGCTTATGGGCATGGGACTGTAGTGTACACTACAGTAGTATGGGCTTCTGTGGCTTGGTTAGTGGTGGGTGTCAGCGACTCGCAATGCCCGCTTCGCGGGCATTGCTTCGCGAGGCTGCAACGACTCGCAATGCCCGCTCAGAGTCCAGGAGAAGCACCTTGGACTCGCTAACCAAGCCACCGGAAGCAGCGCCGCTCCGACGGAAGTCAGTTACGGCAATTATATAATAGATAAACATAGGAGGTCCCATGGTAATATTGATAACAGAATTTATATCCTCATGAATTATGCTCGAGCAGCAAAATGCAATGGATTTTACAAAAGCGAAAATTATGGTTGCATTTAGAGATGTGCCTTAAGAAAGGTATTTTGAGGCTGAGAATACCGTAAGTAACATGCCAAAATATTTTTAACATACTTATACATTTTTACATGAGCTATTATTTTTTCATTTCATTGTGTTAAAAAGACCAACGGAGGTTTATATAAGAAAATATTTTTAAATATGTATCTCGTATAAAATGTATTTTTCTTTGGGTTTATTTAATTGTGCCATTAAGCATGCCATTGTACTGAAAGTTTGCTAAATATTACATGTTGAAAGAATATAAAAAAATGAATAAATTCACATTATCACATAATGTAACTCCTCAGAAATGGTTTTACAGAATACACTGTGATGTTAACCTTGAAAATTCAAAGTATTATTCATACCACAATTTCTTGAAGTCTATTTATCTTGAAAAAATATTTTCTCCCACAGGACTTATTATTTTTATTCTTACAGCACTTTAAAATTTCTTTCGGAAAAAGTGCATAGTATTGTATAAAACAACCTAGTTTTTAGTAAGCTTCCACATAAAATGATTACTTATTGTATCCCTCTTTCCTTTTCTTTCCCTTGTTACGTAGCCTTTGGGCTTGTCTAGTGACCCCTTTAAATTTTAACATTATTTGCGGTGCCCTCCAAACCCCTCTTTTTTCCAGTTATTTTATGCAAGAAAAACCAAAGAAAAGAATACAAAAATGAGCAGATACCCTAAAGGAGTATATATATATAAATAAACTTCAATAGCACATAAAAATAGGGTACTTAGTAACATTATTTTGATCAAAAAATGCAAAAGCCATCCCATCATGGTAAGATGTCCCCACTGGGATGGTCCTAACATAGCATCAAGTATTACCTTACTAGTTGTCCAGTGATGTTACGTTTGATACTAGGTTTTGACCATCCCGATGGGGTCACCTTGATGCGGTGGGATGGCTTTTGCACTATTTAATCAAAATAATGTCACCAAGTACCCTACTTTTATTTTCATGAACTATTGCAGTTTGTTTCCTTATTTATTTTTGGATAGCTTCTCATTTTTGTTTCCTTGCTTTCTCTGTTTTGAGGCCTATGTGAACATGCACCTATATACTTCATGGTTATACTTTATGTTTCAGTTAAGTTTTTTGTTCTTTTTTATTTTTTGCAGTCATTGCAAACTGAGGTGTGGCCTGCTTTTATATGAGCTGTACATTATATGTCAATAGTTTCCCATCACTGGGTGTTCTCTGTTGGGCCTCGGGCCATGGTCAGTATTTATATTTACGCCGCTGGACAACTGGTAGGGTTTTTAATATTTGATGCTATGTTAAGACTGACATGATGGGGTCATCTTGACGTGGTGGGATGGCTTTTTTATTTTTGTTGATCAAAATAATGTTACTAAGTACTCTATTTTTATTTTCATGCACTATTGCAATTTATTTATTTCCAGTGTACGTCTATAGGGTATCTGCTCATTTTTGTTTACGGTAATTTCTTTGGTTTTGCTGTTTTGAGGCCTATGTGAACATGCACCTACATACTTCAAGGTTATACTTTATGTTCCAATTCAGTTTTTGTTTTCTTTTGTTTTTGTTTGTTTGCAGTCATTTTAAACTATAGTGTGGCCTGCTTTTATATGAAATGGACATTATGTGTACATAGCTTCCCTTCACTGGTGTTCTCTGTTGGGCCCCGAGCCCTGCTCATTCTTTATTATATTTATGTCACTAGACAACTGATGCGGCTAATGATTTTTGATGCTAAGTTAGGACCATCCCAACGGGGTCACCTTGATGTGGTGGGGTTGCTTTTGTTTTGTTTTTTATCAAAATAATGTCACTAAGTACCCTATTTTTATTTTCATGCACTATTGCAATTTATTTATTTACTTCTTTAGAGTATCTGCTATTTTTTTCTTTTCTTTGGTGTTGCTGCTTTGAGATCTTTGTGAACATGCACCTATATATTGCATGGTTATTATTAATTTTCCACTTCAGTTTTTGGTTTTATTTTATGCATGATTTATCTGTAAGGCTGTGGTCACAGTTGCCATGCGTTTTTTTTAGTGATTTTACAAAACTCATGCTTTTTTTCATGTCAGCATGAGTTTTGTAAGGTGTGTGATGGCTCCCTGCGTTTTTGGCTGCGTTTTTGAATCTGCACCTAAAAATAGTGCTTGTAGTATTTTTTTGTGCGTTTTGAAAAACGCATGCGTTTTTGTAGAAAACGCATGCGTTTTTTTAACATGGGTTCCTATGGGAAACGCATGCAAAAACGCATGTACACTTAGTACCTTTTAGTGCCATTCAAAAACGCATGCGTCTCCCATAGGAGCCCATGTTAAAAAAACGCATGCGTTTCCGGAAACGCATGCGTTTTTTTAACATGGGCTCATATGGGAAACGCATGCGTTTTTGAATGGCACTAATTGTACATGCGTTTTTGCATGCGTTTTCAATAAGGCCCCTTATTAAAAAATGCATACGTTTTTGGAAAAGCTCCAAAAATGCATGGGACTGTCACACATGCTTTTTGGCTATTAGGGCATGCGTTTTTTAACATGGGGGCCTATGGGTGCGTTTTTTACATGCGTTTTTGAAAACGCAGGTCTCCAAAAACGCATGTGAAAAATGCTACTGTGACCCCAGCCTGACTTTGGTATTGCATATTTTCACTATGCAAAATAATAAAGCATTTTAAACTTTCAGCAAAGTGGATGGGAGTTATAAAACTCTCATGCCCGCATGTTTGAAATTCAGAACACATAAAGATTTCTTGCAAATAGGAGATTTACATGTGGATTTTCCCATAGAATAACTTTAGAAGCATAAAATCATCAGTTGAAAAACACATTTGGGTTTTTAGCGTATTTCTGCTGTGGAAAATACACTAAACATATATGTAAGCTGCACATTATTTTATCATTATAGTTTTGTGAAAGCCAAATATAAGGAAGTATCAAAAACAAAGCAGCTTTATTTAAAATTTGACACACCAAAAAGAGACAACTGCAGCATCAAAAGTATGCTACTAAAACATGCAAAAAACACACACCCAAAAATGCAAGGAAAAAAATTCAATTAAACTAATTTTCCTATTAGTATCAGAAATGCAGCAAAAAATCTGGAACATCAAAAACTCACCAAATACTCATTGAGGGGATGTATCATAAAGAGAACATTAATAGCCACTAATTGGTGTGAACTGCATATGTAGACAAGGTTGCTTAATAGCAAAAGCAGGGAAAAGAGCAGAAAAATATTGGAAAAGAGTAAGGCCTTGTTCACACATACCAATCCGTTTTTTAAGCCCTTAGAAAAACAGATTCGTTTTTGTAAGGGTGCCAATAATGTCCCCTGAGGTTCTGAATGTTTTTTGGAAGTTTTGGGACTAAAAGCCGCTTTGCACGGCACGATATCGTAACCCAACAACGATAAAAAGTCACGTAGTTCAGGCATTGCTGCCGATATCATTCGTGGGTTGTGTGGTGTAAATGAGCAATGCGATGCAAGAACAATGCCAAAACGATATCGTTTGTGAATTGTGCAGGCTCTCCAACTGTGCAATATTGGCTTGACAATCTGGCAGGATCGTGCTGTGTGACAGCGCAACGATTTGGAGCGCAACTTCCCCTATTCACTCCCATGTTAAATGGTCGTTCCCTGGATCACTCATACACAGCGCGAAGGAGGGGGCGTAGACATCGCAGTTGCGTTGCCTGCCAATATCTCCCTGTGTAATATCTGCTATGCAATTTTGGACAAGTGCCAAAAAAGTGCCAAAAAAGTGCGCGTAACGATATTGCGATGTGTAAAGCGGCCATTAGTCATTTTTTAACAAACGATGCATGCAAAAACACATGCGTAAACGCATGGTGCCAATATGTGCCATGCTAAAATGTATGCGTTTCCCATAGGGCCCCATGTTAAAAAAACGCATGCGTTTTTTAAAAAACGCATGTGTTTTTTTACAGCACCCAAAAACGTTGCATGCAGTGTTTTTTGGGATGCTGAACAAAAACGCATGTGTTGTTAAAAAAACGCTTTGACACTTAAGTGCACCATGCGTTAACACATATGCGTTTTTGGACTTTGAAAAAAAACAGTCCAAAATGTTCCCAAAAACGGATTGAAGGCAAAAACGGATGGTATGTGTGAACAAGGCCTAACAAGAATAACCAATGTTTAAAGACTATTGTATTTTGGCCAAAATGTCTACTAGAACCTCATATATTCATTATATACTATATATATTTTAGCACGTTATATTTACTTTTATGTAGGGGGCAGTCAAGACCATCTATCTTGGCCTTGAAAAGAAGGGTGTCTGTCCCAGTGGGATGCATTTATAGAATACTGGTAAGCCCTTCTTATCCAGTAGTATGGGTGTCCCTTATAGGCTATAAGCCAGAAACTGTATATCATATGTCAGTGACCAGTGACTTATACAAGCCTTATCTGTATGCAGCTTGCATATACTTTAAAACTCCATGGACTGTCATGACATTAGGATGTCACTGTAATAAGCGGTGATGTCATGAACGTCACCACTAGGGATGAGCGAGTACCGCAATATTCGGACTCACTATACTCACAACGAGTAGGTCACGGTACTCGGTACTCGTTGCGAGTATAGCGAGTCCGATTACTTTCACAGTGTATCTATAGATACACTGCGAAAGTACCCTAAAAGTGAATAAAAGTTGTTAAAAATAATAAAATTACATACTCACCTGTCTGACGCATGCACTGGGACCGGCAAAGAAGACCCCGGGACCGTCCAGAAGACCTGCGATCACCGGACAAGGACCTGTGACTTTCAGCCAATCAGATGTCCGGTAGCGATTTGGCCAATCAGATGGTGACACGTCACAACCACGTGATCGCTAGGGGTCACTTGATTGGCCAGATTGCAAGGTCCTAGGTGTACTGCCAGGACCTTACAATCTGGCCAATCAAGTGGCCGCTAGCGATCACGTGGTTGTGACGTGTCGCCATCTGATTGGTCAGATCGCTACGGTGGAGGCGTCGGACAGGTGAGTATGTAATTTTATTATTTTTAACAACTTTTATTCACTTTTAGGGTATTTTCGCAGTGTATCTAAAGATACACTGCGAAAGTACTCGGACTACTCGCTACACTCGAGTAATCATAAGATACTCTGAGAGTAGCGAGTACCCGAATACCGCTACTATTCGGCAAGTTCCGGATAGTAGCGAATATACTCGCTCATTCCTAGTCACCGCTCATCACAGTCTCCATGACAGCAAAGTGTAGTATGCACAGGTACCATTCAAATCCTTTGGAGCCTCGTTCTGAGTCTCAATTAACTTTTATCCGGAGAATAGAGGAATAGCGTGGGAACCACTGGATTACATCAGAGAAAGGATCTATACTTTCCAATAAATTGGTTAATAAGGGATCTTCAGGGGTTATATTTTTCTAGTACTTATTGATGAACAAAGTAGATTGTGAGCCCTCACGGACAGCATCCTCTCTCACCTGTTCCTGTGTACCATATGTTGTACATGTACCTTGTACCTGTCTTTATTTACCCTTTAGACATGTAAAGCACCAGGGGATTAATGGCGCTATAATAATAAATAATAATAATAATAACCAGGGAGAGTCCAGCAGTGTTTTTTATGTAAATTATTTTATTGTGTGTTTACTAATCTTTATTCTAACTGGATTAGTAAAGGGAGTGTCTGATGGGCCAGGGTCACATCTACGGTTTTTTTTAGAATCCTGATCCGGTTTTGAGCTTTCAAAAAGCTCAAAACCGGATCAGGAAACGCTCCTCATAGGAGCCAATGCAAAACACCGGATGGCTTCACAAGCCATCCGGTGTCCGTGTCCGGAACTGCAGCCTGCGTGAAAAATCATGCAGGCAGCAGTTTTCGCAGCGGTTCTCTGTACCGCACTGCAGTAACCGGATGGCTCAGGATGTGTAACCCTGAGCCATCCGGCAACTGCATAGTTTGCTGATCCCGGCTGTTGCCGGGATAAGCAAACTGTCCTATGACTATTAAAGAGTTAAATTCACTAACTAAAGGAATGTTTGAGGTCTCTAGGGGGGGCTTAGACCCCCCTACAGACCGGACGCCCACTCTGGTGGGCTTCTTCTACAATTTCCCCCATGGCACGGGCTCCTCCGAGCTCCATGCAAGTCCCCAAAACTCCCGCCCCCCGTGTCACTATACAGGGGTGCCTACACCCCTCTTGTATAGTTATTCCTGTTTTTGGAAAAATAATGTATGAAAGTATAGAATGTAGCTTATATTTACATGTTCTCGTAGGCAGTGTGGTTGGAAATCCATGGGCGGGGCTGTTTGCTGCATCCTCCGCCCCCTCATTCATTATGGCCGCCCCCTGTGGGCTTCATCCAGTGTTGTGATGGCGGCCGCGTCATGAAAGGGGCAGGGCTAACAGCGGCACACCGTTAGCCCCGCCCCTTTCATGACGCGTTGTTTGCCACGTTTTGAGCTGCGTTTGCAAAAACGCATGCGTTTTGCGTTTTCCCAAACGCACATGCGTTTTGACATGCGTTTTTGCATGCGTTTTTCATGCGTTCCCATTAAAATCAATGGGGACAAAAACGCATGCGTTTTGATGCGTTTTTGCGGTAAAAACGCATAAAAAACGCAAATGAAGCAAAACGCAGCAAACGCACAGATGTGAAAGGGGCCTTACAGTATTTTGCCCATTCACTTTAATTTTGTAAAGTAGAATGTTGTTGCTTCATGTTTTTTCCTGAAATCATTAAAGTGAATGGGCAAAAAAAATGAATCCTGTAAGAAACAGGTGTTTTCCTGATCTTCCAAATCAGGAAAATAACGTAAGTGTGAAAGGCCCCTTACACTGATAGCCAATGCATCAGGGCAATCAGGAAGAGTTGAGGCAAAGCATCAGAATTGGCACATGTAATGTGATACAGCACTTCTGGGGTGGCTGCGGGAATGAATTTTTAGGCTGGGAAGGGCTCAATGGTAATGGACCTTCATAACCTTGAAATATCTACCCACAGTTATCTGCTTTACATTTACTGGTTATAAAAAATAAAACACATTATTTTATTTATTTACTAATTTATTTAGTAGGTTAAACAAGGCTAAACACCCTTTAGTGGCACATGAAAGACACTAAAGGGTTCAAGCGTATAATATATGGAGGTGTGGCGTCCCACTATTTAGGTGCCACAAAAGGGGTACTGCACCCATAAAAGTGGTGTAGTCACTCCACTGCAAGTGGAACTATGGCCAGTAGGTGGAACCCTAGAACTCACACCCCACACTAGTCAGCAGGTGGAAGGGACTCGGGAGGGGATATAGTGACCTCCAGGGGGAAGTAGTTAGTTGGAGTTGTAGTAGTGGAGTTGAACGGTGAGAGTCGAGTAGGAAAGAGCCAGGCAGCTGGCCTGGAGGGAGAAAGAAGGGTCTCCTCGACTGAGGGGCCCACGGAACAGAGAGAAGTACGGATCCCAGAAACGGAAAGAAAGGAGAAAGTAACTCGAGGCGAGAGTTCACTC